>RJWK010030106.1:0-24942 GCA_004363435.1 Platanista minor
TTTTTTTTTTTTTTTTTTGCGGTACGCGGGCCCCTCACTGTTGTGGCCTCTCCCGCTGCGGAGCACAGGCTCCGGACGCGCAGGCTCAGCGGCCATGGCTCACGGGCCCAGCCGCTCCGCGGCACGTGGGATCTTCCCGGACCGGGGCACGAACCCGCGTCCCCTGCATCGGCAGGCGGACTCTTAACCACTGCGCCACCAGGGAAGACCCAGACCTTTTTTTTTTTTAATTTAATTTTTAAAACATTGAAGCACAGTTGATTTACAATGTGTTTATTTCTGCTGTACAGCAAAGTGATTCAGTTATACATATATGTATTCTTCTTTATGTGCTTTTCCATGATGTTTATCACAGGATATTGAATATAGTTCCCTGTGCTCTACAGTAGGACCTTGTTGTTTGAGCAGACTTTTAAATTGAAAAAAAAAAACAAAAAACTATTTAATTCAACATCTTGCTTAAAGATATATTGAGTCTAGTCAACGGGATAAACCCTGCATTCTGGCTCCGGAATTTATGCTCTTAATCCCTACCCTGTGTTGTGTGTGTGTGTGCATTTTGCAAATAGTTTTACAAGTCATTGTTTGAAAGAAAACATTTACTTTTGTTCCTTTTCATTCAGTTATTTTATGCTATGGAGCGTATTAGTTATCTTTTGGTGCGTAAAAAAATTACACCAAGACTTCGTGGCATCAAGCAATCCCCCAGTTTCTACAAGTCAGGTATTTCTGCGCGCACCTTGCCGGGTTCTCTGCGTCAGAGGCTCTGGGTGTTGCAGCTACAGGATTGGCGGGGCCGCTGTCTCATCTGAAGACACAACCAGCTCTCCAGCCTCCTCTCCTGGCTGCTGCCAGGCTTCAGCTCCTTGAAGGCTGTTGTCCACACTTGCCACTTGGGCCTCTCCAGAGGCAGCTCGCAGTGTGTCAGCTAGCGTGTGATTTATTACAAACATTTGAAATGTTTGCTGTACAGCAGACCTGTTTTATTAAAATGAATTCTTTACTCTGTGGTTTTTTTTCTCTTTTGAATACAATTTATATATTTTTAAACCCATGCAGTCAACTACTTGGTAAAGTAAAGATGGTAGAATCTGGTGTCCAGTGACAACATAAATGTTTAGAAAGTCTTTTAATTACTTTTTGAATAGAATAGACCACACACAGTTGTGTAATCAACCTGTATTAACCAACTAAATTCACCGATACAATACAATCCCACTGAGCCCAGGGTATCTGAGAGAATAAGGGAATCATACTCTGTGAGAATAAAGAATATTTATTTGTTTACACATGTATGTGGGTTAAATACATAATGAAAAAGACATGTTTAAAGTTCTGTTTGACACTCTCAAATACACAAGCATTGCTAATGTGCTTTAAGCTTATTTGTCTTGCAGTCTGGATAGCTTTTTCTTTTTATTGTGTGTGCAAGTGTGTGTGGGTGTGTGTGTAGCACAGCATAGCCAGTTATAACAATATTTTTTTCAGAAAACATAGGTGAAGAATATTATTTGACATATAGACTATTTTCAAGGAAATATTTATTTTCTGTCATTTATTGAGAATTTCTTTGAGTGAAGATATACACTCAGCTCTGTGGAGAGTTAGAAAATGAATCAAATCTCCGCCTTCATCAAAAGAGTTTGGGCTTTGAAATCACAGAAGCACAGTGTAATGTACTTTAATTTCTGTGGGCCTCAGTTTTCTCATGTATGTAATAGAAGTGATATTCATACTAAGTTACAGAGCGTGTGTGCTGTTTCTTAAACACCATAAGGATTTGATAAGTACAATGATGCTGCCTTCCACGCCACCCGCCTCTGTACTTGCCATTGTAGGGCTTCGTAGGGAAGAGAAAACAATGGCTCAGACAGTTGAAGTACAAGGTACAGAGTGGCAAATGCCACAAGAGGAATAGATGAATTGCTGTAGGGCTTTAGAAAATGGAAATGTCTTTTATGGAATTACTTCAAGATGGCGGACTGAGCCTATTACACAGACTCTGGCTCCCCCAGTAGACCTTTACAAAAACATAGGAAATATATTATTTGTAAAAAGTTCAGTTAAAATTAAATTGAAAATAATTGAAATAATTGAGAAGGACCGAGTAATTTTTTTCTGTGGCTTTTGCAAGCTAGATGTCCTGTCTGCCCTATGGTGAGGAGTCTTTATACGGTGAGTCACTCTGCTTCTGCCCTGGATGACTTGAAAACGTTTCCCTCCTCACCTGAAAACAAGCTGTAAGTCCTGTAGATGTTTATTAGAGGAATAAGGAAGAAAAGAACAAAGTAAGGAAGCAAACACAAAACAAGTAAAGATAAAGATAAAATTTTCATGTGGACAATTTATAAATTCAATTAGAATTAAAAACGTTGGCCTTTGAAATGTAACCGTCCACCTCTTGTCATCTGTAAGTTAATAATAAATAGAAACATATATGTGCCGTGTAAGAAATAAAATAAATTTTCAATTATAGCTTAAATCCATTCCCTAAGAATAAATAGAGTACACAATTTTAAAAATTCTTGAGTGACATATTTTCCTTGTGTACTTGCTGCGCAGTCACGGTGTAAGTGAAGCGCTGAGAGCCTCTTTGTTTCTGCAATTGGTATAAAGTGCTTTCACGTTTCAGTTGTTTTTCTCTGCAGCTATTTATACGTCTTAGGAATAAAACAAAAAGCTGAGCGTATGAGCTGACGGTCAATAGTAACGTCTGACTGTAATGCACAAATATCGTGCTTCTGGTTCTTTCCACGCATGGAGGGTGATGTGGTAAACAAGCGTGTTTCGCTGAATGTCAACAATGAGGTGTAACTGGAAATTCTGAACCACTGCTGTCCACAAACCTGACACCTGTGAAAGCTGGTTCAGTACTGAGGTGATGATGATGGTGATGACAATAAGGGTAATCCATTTCTGAAAATTTGCCATGTATGTCAGGCACTTTTCCCATTGCTTAAGGTGTTACTTAATCCCCACATGACTCCTAGGGTGTGGCTAATATTCTCGTTCTCATGTAACAGATGAGGAAATTGAGGCACAGGAAATTGTAGTGCACCATTCGTAAGCACCATTTGGTAAGTGGCAGAACAAACAGTCTGGGTCTATAGCCTAAGCATTTTACCTCTAACAAACTCTTTTATTCGGGGGGAGTGGAGGTCCCAGCAGTCCCCAGAGGAATCAATACTCATTTATTTATTTTTTTTGATGTCTTCTTTTTATTTATTTTGTATTTATTTTTTTTATTTGTGTATAGTTGATTTATTTATTTGTGTATAGTTGATTTACAATGTTGTGTATAGTTGATTTACAATGTTGTATTACTTTCCGGTGCACAGGTTGTGTTAGTTTTAGGTGTATAATTGATTCAATTATACATACATATAGTTTTTCAGATGTTTTTCCCTTATTGCTTATTACAAAATATTGAGTAGAGTTCCCTGTGCCATACAGTAGGACCTTGTTGATTATCTATTTTATACTTAATAGTGTGTGTATGTTCATCCTAAACTCCTAATTTATCCCTCCCTTACCCCCTTTCCCTTTAGTAACTGTAAGTTTCTTTTCTATGTCTGTGGGTCTATTTCTGTTTCCTAGATAAGTTCATTTGTATCACTTTTTAAGATTCCACATATAAATGATATCATACAGCATTTGTCTTTCTCTGACTGACTTACTTCACTTAGTGTGATCACCTCTAGGTCCATCCATGTTGTTGCAAATGGCATTATTTCATTCTTTTTCATGCCTGAGTAATATGCCATTGTATATATGTACCACATCTTTTTTATCCATTCATCTGTCGATGGGCATTTAGGTTGCTTCTATGTCCTGGCTATTGTAAATAGTGCTGCAGTGAACATAAGGGTGTGTGTATCTTTTCAGATTATGGTTTTCTCCAGGTATATACCTAGGAGTGGGACTGCTGAGTCATATGGTAGTTCTATTTTTAGTGTTTTGAGGAACCTCCGTACTGTTCTCCATAGTGGCTGCACCAGTTTACATCTCTTGACTCCTACATATATCGCCTCTCCAGTAGGAGGTTAGATTATGTGAGAGCAGATCTGACTGACACTTCTTTTGGATTTGGAGTCATGTTTCTCATATTAAGGCTTCTCATCATCATCCACAAATATTGTTGTGATTTAGTATATTTTTTACACTCTGGACTAGGATAATGAAATCTCAGACACCAAGGTGGGTGATCCTGCACAGACTGTAATTTACTTCTCCCTAATGTTTATTCCCCTTGCCTGCAACTGGGGCAGGGAAGGACTCAAATTAAGGGCAGCATCCTTGAAACGTGTTGGAGAATTCTCTGCTCTCGTGAGAACCGGGTGATACTGAAATACCTTCTTCCATTTCAGCCCAGCGCAAACATAGCTTAGACTACGCCCCGCAGCCCCTGGATGCTTTCCTGGGCCCACTGAGTGCAGTTTCAATATGGACGACGCTGCCCATGGCTTACTCTTTTCATATGCCCTCCCCTCAGTACTTGTGTATCTGTAGAGGATGTCTCTCTCTCTTCCTCTGGGCTTAATCCTTCCCAGCACAAGAGATAAGACCTTCAGCGCTTAGAAATCCATTACATGTTTTATGCTTCTTAGGCCTGCCTTTTAAAGCTGTATTCTTCAGCATCATTTGGATAATGGAATGTAAGATCTAGGAAATTTTATTAGAGTAGGTTACCCCGAGGACCTAAGCGATGTCTTATCTCGACAATTATATCCAAAAAACACAATTTTTGTTTGACATATTATTCTTGTCAATGTCCTGGGCAAGACACTGAGAATATGATCTTAGACCTAATTGATATGCTGCAGATAAAACTTGAGACTTGCCAGCTTATGGGGTAAGGAGTTGAGAGAGAACGACTGCTCTCCCTTCTCAAGCCCACTTCTCACCACTTCGGTGCTTTACTGTGCTGGAAGCACAACCTTATTTATTTATTTTTTTTAAGTTTTTGTTTTTGATGTGAACTATTTTTTAAAAGTCTTTATTGAATTTGTTACAATATTGCTTCTGTTTTATGTTTTTAGGTTTTTTGGCCATGAGGCATGTGGGATCTTAGCACCCCGACCAGGGATTGAACCCACACCCCCTGCATTGGAAGGAGAAGTCTTAACCACTGGACCAACAGGGAAGTCCCAGCACAACCTTATTATAAATAACCAGACTACTGGATTGTTGCCAAAGAATTCGATTTTCAACTCTATTCTAAAGAATTAACATTAGATAGAATTGATGCTGTTCTTTCTCTTTATATATGCCCAACATTTTCTGAAGGAGAAATTCAAAAACACATAATTCACTGATGTCATGGAAAGAATTGAAAAGATATTTACAAATTACCTCCAAAACTGCCAGGAGGAAGTTTATTCTCCTTTCGAATGAACAAGTAATTCACGTTCTACAGAAACTGGTGGAAAAAAAAAAAAAAAAAAAAAAAGGAACTAGTGGGAGCATATAGTTGCAACTCCTGCTTTGGAAAGCAAGGCGAGATCTTGCAGAGCCGAAAATGCACCTGGCCAGCAATTGTACTCGTAGGGATATCGAGAAACCCTGACAGGTGTGAGCTGGGAGACACATGCAAGAACGTTCAAAACAGCATTGTTCATAACAGCTCCAAACTGGAAGCAACTTGCCTATCTATCAACAAGGGACTAGAGTTATCATTATCATTATTATTACTATTAGTACTAACATTATTATTATATCACTGGATCAGCAAAAGTAAATCTTAATGACTAAGCAAGTTGCAAGGACTACGTTTGGTATAACACCACTTATATAAATTCTCCATATATCCAGAACTTAAAAATATATTGTTTAGAGAAACATATATGTAGTAAAAAAAATAACCAAAATCAGAGTCATAAACAAAACAATTCACAGTAGCAGTTACCCTTGTAACAGAGGAAGAGGGCTGTGATTGTGAAGGGGTACAGGGTCACTTCAGAGACATTAGACCTGTCTGTCTCATTTGTTCAGCTGATGGCGGGTCCAGGGGCATTTGTTTTATCATTCATGGTGTATTCCATGAAATATAAAACAGGTTGTTAATTTATCTCCTCTAATCCTAAGAATATTATTTCAAAATGTGCATCAACAGATGAATGGATAAAGAAGTCGTGGCACATGTATACAGTGGAATATTACTCAGCCATAAAAAGGAACAAAATTGAGTTATTTGTAATGAGATGGATGGACCTAGAGTCTTTCACACAGAGTGAAGTAAGTCAGAAAGAGAAAAACAAATACCGTATGCTAACACATATATATGGAATCTAAAAAAACGGTACTGATGAACCTAGTGGCAGGACAGGAATAAAGACATAGATGTAGAGAAGAGACTTGAAGACACGGAGGTGAAGGGGAAGCTGGGATGAAGTGAGAGAGTGGCAAGAACATATATACACTACCAAGCGTAAAATCGATGGCTAGTGGGAAGCAGCCGCATAGCACAGGGAGATCAGCTCGGTGCTTTGTGACCACCTAGAGGGGTGGGATAGGGAATGTGGGAGGGAGACGCAAGAGGGAGGAGATATGGGGATATATGTATATGTATAGCTGATTCACTTTGTTGTACAGCAGAAACTAAGGTAACATTGTATAAAGATATTTGAAAAAAAGTATCATACGTCTTTATTTTTCTTCTTGGGAACCTATTTGGAGAAGATAAATACCAGGTCGAGGTACAGCGTTAAATGACAGGGCTTTCTATCTCCCGAACTCCCTATATTGCACAACGCACAGCCCTCTGAATTTCTCATATCAGGAAACCTCTGAAATTAGAAAGCAAGCGGAGAGGTTAATATTGGGGAAGGTTAATATTGGGGATTTTCTATATTAAGAAAACTGAGAAATGGAAAACAATTTTATGGGGCAGTTTAGAACTAAAATGGGGCTCAAGCATCATCTGGTCGATGGCAGCCCAAGGGAGACCGTACGTCTTTCCCGAGGACCACAGCCAAGGAGGCACCACCGTCTCTAGTGGCACGAACTCAACTAAAAGCAAACTAGCTAAGACTCTTGAATACACAAAAACAGACTCAGTGTCTTTTAATCATATTGTCTTTAATTTTTTTTTTCTTTTCTGTTTCATAGTTTTGTCTGCTTGAATGGGGGTGGGATCTGAAAAATATGAGTGTTGAACAATTCTTTTCTTCAGGTATTTCTAAAACAAAGTAAAATTTACGGATTAACCCGATCACACTAACAGGCCTTAAATATCCTGTTTATCCCAGGTTTTGAGACAATGGGTCTTTCATAATTTTCTAGAGGTATGTGGAAATCGTCAAGAGTGATGCTGGCCTGTTAAGGAGGACTGTTTTTTCTTAGACAGATAAGGATCAGGTTCATATTTGTGGTGCCAGAAATAAGATGAAATTTCACTTCAGAGCCTGAGCTATGTTGATCTACCTAGTCTCATTACATGGAGCCGTTTACAGATGTCAGGGCCCACACGCTGACCTGCGACAATCACTTTCCTGCCGGCTTAAAAATGCGATGGTTCCTCAGCCGTGCTCACGGACAAGCAACAGCTCCTCGGACGACCTGGCCACGCGAACAACAGCACCAACGTACCTGCTGGCACAAGGCTGTGTATTTTTCATCGGAAGTAAGGCAATTATAAGGTTTCTTTTATAAAGTCAGTAAATGGTATTTGACCTAAGGTGAAAACCCTCTATTTAATTGGAGTCTGGAAACCCTTCATTTGTTTTCCCTTTGCCCTCCTTATATTTATTTTTTCAGAGAGTTCATGGCAAAACTGTTGTATTCCCAGCAACGAAAACACTCTTTTCCATTGCCCTCCTTGTTTTCTTGCTATTCACTTAGGTAATAATTATTCCAACTTTTGAAAAGTACCATGTTTGGTCCTCGGCCAACGCTGACATTTACTTGGGGAAATAAAATTGTTCAGCATATGCCTCCACTTTAATGTTCATTTTGTTAAAACTTTTGCCATGAAGACAATTTTCCTAAGACAAGCCTTCATACCAACATCACTGAGATCATGTACATTAATTTCTCCAAATTCAAAATGAGAAACTGGACTTTCAGATAAAGGCTTTCATAGTAAGTCAGGATTCTGTTTGTGTAATAAGATAGAAGTTCTTGGGTTGCATGCCATTCAGCAATCTTGCTAAACAGATCTGAAACCTGAAGCCGAGGGCAGGTATGAACTTCGGCAAGACTTTGGCAAAGAGAGACCACACCTGTTCCAGCTTCTATTAAAATAAATCATGGCTGTAGAAAGACCTGACCATTTGCAGAAGAGAACACCCTTCAGGGCATTTTCTATTATTCAAACTGAAAATCATAACACCAGTTCCCCTCTGCATTTCTTCTCTCCTATACAAGTAGTTTTTGTTGTTATGAAAGCTACTCCTTAAATATGACACGTAATGATGATAGCAATCCCCCATTTCTTATTGTCTTAGCAGTGTCGACTAAAATCCTTTAAAATATTCAAAGTGCTTAGATGTTCTGAGACCAAATGTCTTATAAATATAAAGTACTATATTGTCATTTTGGGTCCAGACTTCACCAATTTAAGTCTGTCACTCAAGTTTTCAGTGTTTAAGGTGACAAACTGGAGAATGCAACAACAGAATGAGAAATAGACATATATTTTTATTTTAGTAATGCCACTTATTGTATTTGATAGTGATCGCCAGTGGGGTTATTATGGCTGTTTTTCCCCATCTCTTTATGAGAGATGGTGATAGAGGGCAGAAATAATTCATGAACCATAGAACAGTTAATTTCCCTCAAACCTTTCTTAGGCTAAAACATTAAACAGGATCATTCTCAAAATAAACCACATTTTCCCATTCCAAGGAGCAATTTCATTAAAAAAAAAAAAAAAAAGACCTAATCGTTAGCACAAACCAATCTATCACAGTAGCCATTCAGGAGCCATGCCTCAAACACATCAAAGTTAATAAAGGCATATTATAAAATGACATTGTAAAAAAAAGAATTGCACGGCTCTTTCATTATATTCATGACACAGCATTTGCATGATTGCTATATGAGTCACTCTTTTTAATATGTCTGCTACTATAGCTGGTACATTAAAAAAAATCTATATAAATGTAATTCCACTACATCACATACCTGGGTCCTAAATAACACAAAAAAGAATGTCAGATGCTAACACGATTAATATGAAAAACCGAGAAAGTAAATATAGTATGTTTAATTAGAGACGAAAGTCATTTATACCACAGACAGTGACTAATAGGTGTAAGTGAAAGAAAATCTGTGAACAAGGCAAACTAATATTTTGAAAGTTTCCTCATCACATTTTTTGCTTGTACCCTTTTCTACCCCTCATTCTATTGGACAGCCTGCCCTCTTTCACTAAATATGAAGCTTAACGTTCAACATAGTCTAGGTATTTTTGTATTTGTTATAGTTCATTACTTCTTAGGTCTTAATTGTAGTAAACCAGTATAAACTTTACCCCAAGGATGAAAAGCATTCTAGTTGAGTTATTTAAGCATTGTGGCTGATTTTGGAAACAGAGATTTCTTTAGATTCATTGCCTAAGAGAATGTCCTTGCCTTATTGATGTCGTCTTATAATGCTTACTTCAAGTGCTCAGTCACGGGACCTTTACTCTTGGTATAAATTCTCTTCCTTTAAAACAAGTCGGCTCATCTCCAAATCTGCAGCTGTTTGTAGATCATGTCTGAAAGGTTACATGAAAGTCAGAATGTCAATATATTCATTGGCAAAGTGACAATAACCCATTACCATTTCTGCAACACTTTCATCTTCTATAAGGAATTTAGTGTGATTTCGTTTGTTTGTCTTTTTAGTTTGTTTTATAAGAGTCATTCAAAGAAAAAAAATTACACAGAATTTCAAATTCTCAAAGCTTCCTAAGAACATTGGATCTTTGTATATTTTCCACCAGCCATAAATAAAATTACTGACTTCCTCTTAGGAGTTACTGTACTGAGTATCCCAGATTATTGGCCCCATTTAAACCCCAGGCACTTCTGTTATACTTCTTGGTAACCTAAGTTTTTAGGGAGATGATTGAAGACATATGAATCTGCTTTTGCCTGTATTTACCTAAAAGGTACTCTAAACTCTCTTTTTTTGAAAAAAAGAATTAAATAAACAGGCTTTATGATGGCAGTGGTGGGCAGTGAGAAAGAGAGTCCTGGTCCCTGACCTCAGTTTATACTATCAGGGAAAATAAAGAACTTAACTAGTAATTTGCAGTAAGGTGCAATTGTTTTAATAGTGAAAGTGCAGAGTACTTTAGTATGACATATGAAGTTCCAAATGTGTTGGAAAGGTCTAGTAAAGGAATGACTTTTTTAGGTATAATCTGATGAAAGGTTGTTGAGTGGAAGGTAGCCAGGCAAAGAGGGGAAGGAAGATGGGAAAGAGAGTTATGGACGCAGGGAAGACAGACCAGAGAGAGCCCGGCAAATCTCCGCGTCCCTGGAGAGTAACCCAAGACGTGAGAAGCTGCAGTGGAAGGCTTTGTAAATCAAGGTACAGGTAGCAGGAAGCCACGGAGTAAAGGTGAAGTGATCTGTAGATCTAGAGCTATACATCTAGGGTCACTCTGGCTGCTGCAGAGACCAAAGAGTTGAATGACCAAACATTTGGTTCATTCACACTTGTCAGGATGAGATTTTGAGTACCTGCCTTCAATTCATTTCAATATACTTAGTTTTTTTGTAAATTAGATAGCTGTACTTGATTGGCCAATATCTCAAGATCCAGTGTGCATTTAGGTGAAAAGTTCATTACTAATAACTAACAGATAGGGACTCCCTGGCGGTCCAGTGGTTCAGACGCCATGATTCCACTGCAGGGGATGCGGGTTTGATCCCTGGTTGGGGAACAAAGATCCCGCATGCCGCGTGGCAAAAAAAAAAAAAAAAAAAAAAAAAAAAAAAAAAAAAAAAAAAAAAAAAAAAAAAAAACACCCCCAAAAAAAAAAAAAAAAAAAAAAAAAAAAAAAAAAAAAAAAAAAAAGAGTAATAACAATAGAATGAATACCAGTGTATCCACCGCCAGCTTAAGAAACAAAGGCTAACTTAAAAAAAAGTAATAACTAACAGATAATTTCAAACTCTCTCTGATTTCCTGTCAAATTTGATTAGATTAGCATTGTTGTGACGTGATAATGCAGGTAAGAAAAAGCTAAATTTAGAACTTTCTGCTCTGATATTTTCTTATTCTGAGTAGATGATCAAAATGCACATTTTTCAAAGCTCTGTTCCTAAACCAACAGTATCAGAGTCCCCGGCAGTGATGTAAACGCAGATTTCTGTATCCTACTTTAGTTTTATTGACACAGAAACTTTTAGAATATTGGACAAGAAGCTGAATTTTAAACAAATGTCCCAGGTGAGCCTGATGCTTTCAGTTTGGAAGTCACTGATCTACACAGAACTTGGCATTAAACTTCCGCTGCAGAGCCAGTGTGGACCCGCAGAGACTTGGAAGGCTGCCGATCTATTGTGTGTCTTCTTGGGACAGGAGCTGCCCCAAGTTCTCAACTTGTTCTTTTGCCTGAGGGTTCTGTTGTTCCCAACTCCTTCGACCTCAAACTCTAGAGAACCTGGGGTTTGTCTTATTTAGTCTTTCAATAGCCAACTAACTTACAAAAAAGAGGCAATTCTTAGGATTTAGCTATTACTACGAATAATTTGATGATACATGTCATTGTGTAGAAATTTGCATGTAGCGTGGGTCTTTTACTAACCACCCCTAGATGTGTCATCAGTGAAAATGAAATACTAACAAGACCGTTTCACAGAGGGTGTCTGGTGCAGCTGCCACTCTGACAATTGCAATGAAAAACTGTGAATATTCACATATATTTATATTTATAGACGCTTTCCTCTTGATAAGGGAGATTTCATTTTTTGTCTGTCCTTCTTTGGTTTGAGGCTGCTAAATTACTCCAGTGATAACATATGCACTTTTTTGTTGTTTCATTTTTATTTTATTTATTTATTTATTTTTAATTTAACTATGGTTGATTTACCATATCGTGTTGGTCTCAGGTATACAGTTGCAGATACTTTTCCATTATAGGTTATTATAAGATGTTGAATATAGGTCCCAGTGTAGGTCCTTGTTGTTAATATTTTGTATATACTAGTGTGTATCTGTTAATCCCATACACCTAATGTATCCCACCCCCCTTTACCTCTTTTGGTAGTCATAAGTTTGTTTTCTATTTCTGTGTGTATATTTCTGTTTTGTAAGTAAGTTCATTTGTATCATTCTTTTAGATTCCACATCTAAGTGATATCATACAATATTTGTCTTTCTCTGACTTCACTTAGTATGATCATCTCTAGGTCCATCCATGTTGCTGCAAATGGCAGTATTTCATTGCTTTCACATTTGAAAATACAATAAAATTAAAGTAAACTTTAACTTTCCCTGGACACTTGGACTTTACAGAGACTAACTTAAGTAATAAATTCATCTGCACTCTCATGTGTTACTTACGTCATATTTAGAGAGTTTAAGACAGTAAACCCTGTGTAAAATGGAAGGATTTCTGAAGCAGGTGAGAAGAGCTTAGTCGTATTTGAAAGTGTGGAGTACAGCTCCAGTTCACTTAATTTCCTTTGGAGAACAGTTTGAATTGTTTTGGAATGAATCATGAACTATTTAGTTGCAAATGCTCAAAACACAAGCCCACTGGGGTCCTTTGAAAATTCAGGCCTAAATCTCCAAAGCCTTTACCTCAATTTTGCCCAGAGAATAATATCTGAAAACATGAATACCGTTTTCTCAGGCCGGCCTCTCGACCCATTCTTGATGGGATTAAGGGGGTCGCAGTCAAAGCAGGGATTTCAGAGTAACTGCCGCCTGGGTTTCACCCTCTCAGTAGCACTTACTGCCTGTGAAACTTGGTCCAAGTTAACGCATTTCACTCTCTGGTCCCAACTTTTCAGGTGGTTGCTGTGATGATCATATTCTTGCTGTATTTACCATAGGATCAGCATCAACTGATCACCTCAGCATCAGCATCAGCAGACCTAAATGGTCCAGGGAGGAGAAAGTGGTGGCTGGGGAGGGATGTCCTCTCCCAGAAGACTCCCTGAAGGAGGAGCCCTGGGTCTTGGGCAGAGGCAGCCAGGGCAGCACTAGAGGCAAAGTGTGTGATCTGTCCTGAGGACGGAGGGCAGGAGAGACAGGGAGAAGGGAGGAGGTGGGATGTGCACACGACCTCAGTGAGTCACTGTAGGCTTTTCTTTTTCTTTTTTTATTGGAGGAATACAGTTGATTTACAATGTTGTGTTACTTTCTGCTGTACAACAAAGTCAATCAGTTACACATATACATATATCCCCTCTTTTTCACATTCTGTTCCCATATAGGTCATTACAGAGTATTGAGTGGAGTTCCCTGTGCTTTAGAGCAGGTCCTTATTAGTTATCTATTTCATATATAGCATATGTCCATCCCAATCTCCCAATTTATCCCTCCCCTCCTCCCCGACCCCGACCCCCAGTAACCATAAGTTTAAGTTTGTTTTCTACATCTGTGACTCTACTTCTGTTTTGTAGGGGTTTTTTTTGTTTTGTTTTGCTTTTTGCGGCACGCGGGCCTCTCACTGCTGTGGCCTCTCCCGTTGCGGAGCACAGGCTCCGGACGCGCAGGCTCAGCGGCCACGGCTCACGGGCCCAGCCGCTCCGCGGCACGTGGGATCTTCCCGGACTGAGGCACGAACCCGCGTCCCCTGCATCTGCAGGCGGACTCCCAACCACTGTGCCACCAGGGAAGCCCTGTAGGGGTTTTTGAGGCAAGATTTCAGGTTGAGCCATCAGTCAAATTCTGGCACCAAATGGTTTAATACGGGACGTCTTATTCAGGAAACTCTAGGGTCTGAGCTGTTTCTACAAAATGTTAGTGTAGCCTTTTCGGCTGTGGGCTCGTTACAGTCCTCAGCCAAGTTCACTTGTGAGATCAGTCCCTCTGCTTCTCCATATACCCGTGCTTGTGCTCATTCTTTCTTCTTTGCATCCGAGTTCAAAAGAAAAAAAAAAAAAAAAGAATATTTCTTTCCAGTAGTCCTCTTAACCTCCTTTCTGAAATCTTCAATTATTCCTTCTCTATAGGCTTATTCCACTCAGCTTATTCTTACTCAGCTGTACTTGTGCCTTTCCAGTTTTTAAAACCAAAATGTTCCCTTCTCTTTGTCTTTACGAACAGTGCCCCATCTGTTTCTTCCCTTTCTCAAATGCGCAGCAACGACAGTTCTAGAACCGACAGGCCAGCATCTGGCCACCCCGCTTGGCCTCCAGGGTCCCCTGCATCATGGCTCTCCCTCCCCATCTGTGAGCACCACTTCCTACCTGTGGAGCCAAGGTTTCCTCTTCAATGCTCATCCTGCCTGACTTCTGCACAACTTCTCACCCTGCTGGCTGTCTTCTTGTTGAAGTCTCCTCTTCCCTGGATTTTGGGGTTAACACACTGGTGAATCCCTTCCACTTCTCTGTCTGTTTTTCTCTCCTTGTCTCTCCCTCTTTTTTTTTTTTTTTTAACACATGTATTTGTTTATTTTTGGCTGCATTGAGTCTTTGTTGCTGCGCGCGGGCTTTTTCTCTAGTTGTGGCGAGCGGGGGCTACTCCTCATTGCAGTGTGTGGGCTTTTCATTGTGGTGGCTTCTCTTGTTGTGGAGCACGGGCTCTAGGCGCACGAGCTTCATTAGTTGTGGCACATGGGCTCAGTAATTGTGGCACACGGACTTCAGTAGTTGTGGCACGCAGGCTCAGCAGTTGTGGCACGTGGGCTTCAGTAGTTGTGGCACGTGGGCTTCAGTAGCTGTGGCACACGGGCTTAGCTGCTCTGCGGCACGTGGGTTCTTCCCAGACCAGGGCTCCAACCCGTGTCCCCTGCATTGGCAGGCGGATTCTTAACCACTGCGCCACCAGGGAAGTCCCGTTTCTCTCTCTCTCTTTTTTTAAATTGAAGTATAACTGGTTTACAATGTTTCAGGTGTACAGCAAAGTGATTCAAAAATGTATACATACATATATTCTTTTTCAGATTCTCTTCCATTATAGGTTATTAGGAGATATTGAGTAGAGTTCCCTGTGCTGTACAGTAGGTCCTTGTTGGTTCTCTATTTTATATATAGTAGTGTGTATATGTTAATCCCAATCTCCCAATTTATCCCCCCACCTTTCCCCTTTGGTAACCATAAGTTTTTCTTCTACATCTGTGAGTCTGCTTCTGTTTTGTAAATATGTTCATGTGTATCATTTAATAGATTCCACATATAAGTGCTATCATGTGTCATTTGTCTTTCTCTGTCTGACTCTTCACTGAGTATGATCATCTCTAGGCCCATCCATGTTTCTGCAAATGGCGTTATTTCACTCTTTTCTATGTCTAAGTAATAGTCTCCCTGTCTCTTGCTGTGACTTCTCTGCCTTTCTAGGCTTCCCTTTTCTGGAGCCCCATCTTCTGTCCTCAAAGCCTGCTTTTCTATTGCTGTCCTGGGTCCCTCCATCCATCCTGAAGTCCCTTGTCCATTTCCCAACTACACCCTCCAGCTTTTGTCCACCAGTCTGCTTTGCCTTTCCTCCTCTAACTCCTGGGTCAACTTACGCCCCTTTATAGCCTCCAACAATCCCGAGAGCAGCACAAAAGTTCACCTTTGACCCTCTGCCTTGAATCATGTTTTCCCCCAGCCTGAAATGTCCATCCTTTGCCCATTCGCTGGGCGAACTCTTATTTACACTTTACAGGAAACTTCTTGGTTTGTTTAGTAGCAGTGACTTTTCCCTGATATTAAAGAAAGAAATGCAGTACCTTGGTTCTCTGTGCTTCCACATCTTCTTTATTTCACTGCTAGTGTAGCCCTCATTATATTGTAGTTTGGTTGATTATACGGGTGCATTTTCTTAGGCTGCTGTTTTATTTCCTTATGATAAGAGCTGTGTTGTATTTATCTTTTTATCCCTTGGAACTGGAATAGTGCCTCACATATGGTGGCTTTATCAATGCCTCTGTATTGTATGTGTGCTGAAAAAAGAACAAGCATGAGGTTTTACATATTATGACTCCCAGTGACAGGAGAAATAATACAAATGAAATTTGTCTTAGTAATAATAATACAAGTGAAATTCGTGTTAGCCTACTTTTGATGGATTTAATTCAATTCAACAAATATTTACTATGCACTAACATTTAATTAATAACTTGTCACTTATATTAACTTTAAAAGTAGAAATTTGAAGAAGAAAAATGAGATTTGCTTCAGGAAAGGTGAATACATTGAAAGAATTTAGATAAGATTGATAGGCTCTTTTTATATTTCAAAGTCCATTAATTTACACATTTTATTAGATTTTAGATTAAACTTAGCTCATTTGACTTCTAATATGAGGCTTCAATAATAAGTATCTTGATATTGTAATCACTTATACTTTCATAAGTCTCTTGTCTTTCAACACAGGACCAAAGAAGCTGTTTTCTGTATGTTTGCTTTTTATATATATGTATGTGTGTGTGTGTGTGTGTGTGTGTGTGTGTGTGTGTATTCTAAATTTTTCCACCATTCACTCATTCCCCCAAATGTCATCTGGTTTACATTCTCATTCCTGAGATTACTGAAATTGCTCTTCTTTGAATTAAATAAAATATATACAGTCTACACATCATAAGAGTATAGCCTGATGACAAGTGATGAAATAAATGTACCTATGTAACCTGCACTTAGGTTAGGAAACAGGACATCGCCAGCCCCATATAACCTCTCGTAACCCTTCTTAACTGCTAGCTGATGTCTTTCTGTTCCCTAAAGGTAACCACCGTCATCACACCTGGTACCACAGGTTAGTTTGGAAATGTACGTAATTCAAGCCTCACAGGGTGGAAGCATAGAGGTGCCCTGTGTAAATGCGCCCCCAGAAAGGACTCCTTGTTGGGTGTCAGCAGTGTGCTTACTGAGAGCCTCTTGCTGCAAACTTCTGCAGAGTCTGCCTCAATTTTTGAGCTAAGGTCACACTATTTTTGGCAATACCCAGCCAATAACGAAGTCATGTGGCAGTAGCTTCAGGACAAGCTCGTTTCCTTTCCCCTGTGTTACCCCCAATAAAAGTTCTGCTTTAACACAGAATCTAGTTTTTGTCTTTCTTATTTTGTTTAATATCATATTACTCTCCCGATAGTGAACATTTGGGTTATTTTTTCCTTTGGACTATTATGAATAGAGATGCTATGAACATATGTGCAAGGTTTTGAGGATCTAAGTTTTCAGTTCTTTAGGCAAGTTTACATTTGTGAATGGAATTGTCAGGTTTTACAGATCTCCATCCAGCAATGTATGAGGGTTACAGTTGTTTCATATTCTTACCAATATTGTATCAGTCTTTTAAATTTTATTTCTAAATGGTATGAAGGAATGTCTTATTTTCCTACAGACCAGAAATGTTAACCTTTTGTTAATCTTTGTCAAATATATGTTTTTGTTAATATTTCCCCAGACTATCTTGCCTATTAATTTTCTAATGATATTTTTAATGTGCAGAAATTTAAACTTTGATGATGTCCAATTTATTGAATTTTCCTTTTATTGTTCATTTTTGTGCGTGTTCTGTCTCAGAAATCTCTGTCAAGCCAAGGTCATGAAGATATCCTCCTAGGTTTTATTCTAGAAGCTTTATAGTTTAGCTATTAAGTTGAGGCATAGTATTTATCTCAAATTAATATTTTGTGTATGGAATAAGGTAGGAATCAAATATCTTTTGATAAAATTATTTTTTGTGGTTTTCTGAGCTTCACCTTGAAGTACAGAGTAAAAGTCATCCCTAATTTTATGTAAGGGTAAAATTGAGTTGAGAGGAGGAGAAAGCATTAAACAGATTAATTCTCGTTAATGTTCATGTGTCTCCAAAGAGGGAGAAACACACAGATGTCCTGTCACACTCACACATATACACACATACTGAGAAAGGGAAAATAAGATAATTGGGTACCAGACCTCCAGTGAGCCTGCCGGAGAAGTGAGCATGAGGCTTAGAACTGGAGGGGACTTGGAAAGGACAAGGAAAAGAGATACGGATGATGCTGGTTCAGTCAAGGGTAAAACACACCATGAGAAAAGGCAGGGAGAAAGCACTTGACAATATATATAACTCTTTAAGATACAGGATTACGTTTCAGCATCTTCTTTATCTTCAAGCTAAAAGTATAGCATCAGGCTTCCAAGTGAGTCCAGTATCCCCAGTTTGGGGCTCAGAGATACAGAGCTATTTAAAAGAGGAGGGGTCATTTTGATTTAAAGATTAATATAAAATCAGGGCCTCCATGTTGGAGCTGTGCTTTTAAGAATTTCTACCTTCTCACATAAGTGTAATTAAGTTATTTTCAGATTAGCACAGTTAAAAAGTCTTAAGGGCTATCCTCTCACCTTTCTACTCAAGAATTCCTCTTTAGAGATCAAAGAAGGAATAATGCATTTCCTGTCTTTGATGAAGTACATGCTATTGCTTGGTCATCACAGAGACAATGAACATTAGATCAAAATAATTGGGAGCAAATCCCTCTGGATGACGGCTATGTCCAACCTGATGTGCCCTGGCATTGATGAGAGAGAGAAAAAGAGAGAGAGAGACAGACAGAGGGAGAAATTGAGTCAATACTTGTGTGAACTCTTGCCCTGATAAATCATGGTCCCTAAAATTTCTATACATTTAGATCTATCTTTTTTTTTTTTTTTTAAAGAAGACATTGGGGGTAGGAGTTTATTAATTTATTTATTTATTTTTGCTGTGTTCCGTCTTCGTTTCTGTGCAATGGCTTTCTCTAGTTGTGGCAAGCAGGGGCCACTCTTCATCGCAGTGCGCGGGCCTCTCACTATCGCGGCCTCTCTTGTTGCAGAGCACAGGCTCCAGACGCGCAGGCTCAGTAGTTGTGGTTCACGGGCCTAGTTGCTCCGCGGCATGTGGGATCCTCCCAGACCTGGGCTCAAACCTGTGTCCCCTGCATTAGCAGGCAGATTCTCAACCACTGCGCCACCAGGGAAGCCCTAGATCTATCTTTTAAATAAACAATGAATGAAGATTTTGAAGCAAAAATTTGCAAAATTAGTTTTCATATTTTGCAGGTATAGAATGAAAATATTTCAAATCTTGAAAAGAAATCATACATACAATTTTTTCCCCAAATGGAAAAGGATATTATATGATCATACTATAGGAATTTCTAAGGTGCATTATCTTTATGCACCTTTGAACTTAAATCAATAATTCAGTTCCTTTTGATAGCATATTTCCCAACAGTGCAAAGTAAATGTATGATGTAATGGTAAAGTTGTAATACAGCAGTGAAGTATGTGAATTCTTGGCTTCAAACGCTTTTTTTTAGCTTCTGTAACAAAGCTGGGAAAAAAACAAGTTAGAAAAATAAAACCTGCTGAGGTGATTGGACTAGTTTGTTAGGAACCTTTCTTATTGAATTTAATTTTCTTCAAAGTCAATTTTTTTTTTTTTTTGGAGCTCTGGGCTTCAGAGACCAGAAAGAAAGAGCTAGAACATAGTACTGGAGGTAAAACAATGATGTTTATCTATTAAAGAAAGTTGTTTTTTTTTTTTAAATTTGAAGGAAACCCACTTTATAATTTTCTACATACAGGAAACTCATTTTGTAGTTTGCTCTCTTTTTCACGCAAGGTAATCAAAATTTTAAAAACCCACTAATTCTCTACTTTAAACATGTAAAATCATAAACTGAGAAGAAAAAGCCATTAGTGCAAATAAGGTGTACAGATGTAGGTGCAAGGAATTATTTGCAGGATGAGCATGATGAAGTGGTATAACGAGAGAAAACCGGAATCACAGGCTGCTGAGGGGAACGGAACGGAAGTGCGGGGTGGGCATCAGCCCTGACCTCTGCAGACAGTCCCTGCCACCAGGAAAAAGAGGGTTTACATCAGAGCTGAGAGTCAGTGGTCCTAAGAAAGTGTTCATGTAAAGAGTGTTCTGTAAATTGCAGATGCAAAAGTAAAATACTTTGTTAAAATCCAACTTCAGCTTAATATTGTGTAAAAGCTTCTGACATCAGTCACAAAGTTCTGGAGGCGAGATACATTCCGTAAGGTTATTTTCTAGTTTATATCTTTACTCGTATTTAAATGCAAGTATCACTGATATTTACCCCACCACTTTAGAGAATATGAAGCATGAACAAAGCACTACTCTTGCAACTATTCACGCTTGTGAAGCCTAGAGGGTCAGCAGGGCGCGTTGACCCACAGAATTCCGTTCATCTGGAATTAGTTGCTCAAGTGACACGACCAGAGCTCGGAGGAAAAAGGGCCAGGTGTGCAGATCCAAACTTAAGTGTTGGCTTGTCTGAAGAGGAATTTGTGATATATTTGGAGAAGTTAACAAAAGAGCCTTGAAATTCTTTGGATATAAGCAAGATAATTTATTGTCAATTCCATTTATTTGTTCAAATGTTTATTGAGTGTTCCGAAATGCTGGGGGTACAGAAGGGACAGCAGGGACAAAACCTTCTGCCCTCAGGAAGCTGACTTCAACACCATAAACAGTGGGTTTAAACTGAATTCCAAACGCCAGAGTAGAGGGAGGTCGGGCAGAACTAGAGGAGCCAGGTAAGTTTTGGGGAGAGGAAAAACAAAAGGAGTCCAGTCCTGAAGAAGCTGAAAGAAAGTATTCTTTCTGAGGAATCTGGGATGCAGATCTTCAGTATCAATCCTTTGCTATTATAAAAATGGTACAGGGTTCCCCTGGCGGTGCAGTGGTTAAGAATCCGCCTGCCAATGCAGGGGACACGGGTTCAATCCCTGGTCCGGGAAGATCCCACATGCTGTGGAACAACTAAGCCCGTGCGCCACAACTACTGAGCCTGCACTCTAGAGCCCTTGAGCCACAACTACTGAGCCCGCGTGCCACAACTACTGAAGCCTGTGCACCTAGAGCCCGTGCTCCGCAACGAGAGAAGCCAGCGCAATGAGAACCCCGCGCACTGCAACTAGAGAAACCCATGCACAGCAACGAAGACCCAACACAGCCAAAAATAAATAAATGAAAATAAATAAATTTATTTTAAAAAGTGGAATTTTGTATCAATTTCATATGATTAAAAAATACTAGAATTAATATCACTTTTAAAAACTTAGAATTAAAGACATCAAATGTAACAGGGATACTAAATATTAATTTTTTAATATAAAGAACCATATTCCAAACATTAAGTCAAAAGATACATTTATAAGAAATTTAACGTTAAGTGTATATTATCATTTAAATACAAATTAGCAAATGATATTAATTTGTCTCACTCGAAAATTAAAGGTTAACATTATCAAAACTGTAGAAATTTGTTGTTTTATTGGAATGTATCTTTAAAAGGCAGAGTATATCAGCAGTGTCCTGGCTGAGTTTTTTGGTAAATTTCTCTAGCTTAGAAAAGTACTTAAAAATGGTGCTTTTTGACCTTATGGTGGTCAGAAGAATAAAGAGAATATAGTTGTAAGGCAAGTCCAAATATTTATGCTTCAAATAATTTTATCTCTTTTTTTGGATAACTTTTAAGAAGTGTTTTGTGAATAGTCATCTCCTCTTGCTATCTTTTTATTGAATAGATTTTGTTCTAATGAAAGCATTACTGGTTTTCTTCATCTTTTCTTTAATCATGCATGCAAGAGGATTCTTTTGCACAGTAAGTATATTACTTTCAAGATATATTTGTATCCCTCTGGTTTGGAAGTCTTTGAAAAAAATAAGAATTATTCTTGTAGTAGTAAACACTTTGCTTTATCGACTAGCATTTCCTTCTTTTAAAAATTTAGTTACAGAAAAATACTTTCTAAATTAGTTCACTTTTGCTCATTTCCAAATTTTAAGAGAGTTAACTCTGGAGAATGTCTCAAGATTAAAATGGTTCATACTTCTTTAAATGCCAAGTTTTCTGTATTTACACATAATACTGAAAATGGGAGTACCAAAGAGTATTAACGTCATTACTACTAGCCTTGCAGAGATTTTGGAATTTGTTGCTCTAGGGAATAAAACATAACTGAAAAAAATGTCATTAAGGAAATTAGAAAACCCTTTTATGGATTGTTTGAAGACAGCTAACCCTGCAGTAGTGAGTTAGGTGAATTGGAAAGAAGAAAGGGAAACCAATCAGGAAACAAATCTGGCTGGGACTATGGGTGGTAATCTATGAAATATATGTAGTACATATACATGAGTGTTTCAAGCATAACTTAGTTGGTGTGGGTGACATTGAAAGTATTAAAGGCTGCTGAGAATTCCTCTGGTAAGTGTGTATGTCCAGCAATCTTCTGATCTGTAATGATTATTAAATGATTTTAAGATTAAGTGGAAATGTGGAAAACCTCACCTGCCACAGGTTACTTTTTGTATATTATGGTTGTTCTGTTTTTGTAGTCAGTCTTTTAGTTAGTTGTCTGACAACAATAATTCTAAGTGCGCATGAAGATGATAGGTATGTAATCTAGTCTAGGTGGTTGATACTTTCCATGCCTGTGGGGCTCTGTAATTCACAAGGTGTTTCCACTCACTCATCAGTTTTCACTTACCATGTACATTCAGGTACTACACTGAGACTCGGTGTACAAGAGATAATAAGTAGGCTGATCTGGTCCATCAAGAGACACAGATAAATACAAAACATGCAACTGAATGTGTGTCTAATCATAAAAAGAGGTAATGGTGAGAGAGGAAATGATAGCATCACAGAAGAGATGCTCAGAAGGGCCTTCCTAGGAAGGGGCTATGAACTTAAATTGGGGATGGAGCCAGGGCCAGCAGGGTGAGAAGCAGGGGTCGGCAGTGATGGGGGAGAAGCATTTAATGTAGCAGAAGGTGTTCACGACTCTGGCCTGTTCCTTATCTGTGCTGAGAGAAAAGCAAGCCTGCTGCCTGGAACGGGGGAAGTTGAAGAGATGAAGAAACCAGACCATGCAGGTTCTTCAGGCCTCAGTCAAGGAGCTGGGACTTAGAAACTAGTAACATGTTTTCAGTAGAGGAGTGATATAATCCAGCTGTGATTGCCTTTCCTCTGGAAAGAATGGATGGGTAGATGAAAACATTAGCTGTGGGAAGACAGATGAGTAGGCTATTAAGGAGTTAACTTATAAAATATTTAAGACGGGCTCGCCTGGTGGCGCAGTGGTTGAGAGTCCGCCTGCCGAGGCAGGGGACGCGGATTCGTACCGTGGTTCGGGAGGATCCCACATGCCGATGAGCCTGAGCGTCCAGAGCCTGTGCTCCGCAACGGGAGAGGCCACAGCAGTGAGAGGCCCGCGTACCGCAAAAAAACAAATAAAAATAAATGCTTTAAAAAATAAAATATTTAAGACGACATTTTTAATAATATTGCCACATGCTGTTTACACATAAAAATTATGTTAAGAATTGAAATATGCCTAAAATGTCAGATTTTCAGATAATTTATTTTTATATGCCGTAAGACATATAAAGCAAAGCTAGTAATTCAATTTTGATATTTTAAGTATTTTTAAAAATGATTTTATTTTAATGTCTGAGGAATCTTTTGAGGAAGCTCATTATTTTGTTGTACCATCATTCCTTTGTGTCATCAAAGCAGACACCCTGTACACATTTCTCATGTTTATGACTTGTAGTTAAAATATTGGATTGCTGAAGAAATTGATCTTCTGTGTGTAAATTGAATGTCTTGGGAGAGAATTTACTTCGGTGTGAAACACATTAATTACAGTATTTGGTAAATTTCACACATAAGAACCAGAGATGGAAGTTCAGGGCTCATCTCTGTGAATCCGGAGCTTGGGCTTTTATATGTGCCTCCTGAATTTTCTCAGCCTTTGTCTGCCAAGCACAGAACACCTGGAAAGACTGGCAATTACCTCATTATGTTAATTGATATGGAAAAACTTAATATGCAGTCCCAAGTTTACTTTCAGGTTTCATATTATTTAGATCATGTATATGATCGTATTAAGCAAGACACAGCTTCCAACAGGTGGTCTTCAAAAATTATTTTTCTTGTGCACGGCCTCATAGAATTTTGAAAATATATGTATTCCTTTGCACACTTTTATGTTGACCTCTAAAATTTATTATTGTGTTTAAAAATACAAAGATATGTTTTCCACTGTATTATAAATATTGAGATTTTAATATAAATCTGTTAAAGCTCTTTTATAAATTTATCCCATGAAATCTAAGAATCATAATGATTTCATACTCACCAACATCTATTTTAAAAATACATGGCAAGCTCTTCCTTAACAGCTGTAAAATTTACATTGGTCCCTTTCTTTTGTTGAAGTGATGTTTACATTCCACTTCCTTAATGGATTTCTGTTTTAATGTGATATATATTTTATGGTTGAAAGTATCTTATTACTCTGTCATAGTTCTCTGCAACAAAAATAATATACATATTTTGAAATTTTTGAATAATTTTTATAAGACTATGTAAATTTTTTGTGAGTGAATTATAGTTATTAGCACTACACACTCGATTTTTATTAAAAAATGAAAAGAAATATTATTGGAAATATCTCTAAATGAATTGATTGGAAGAGGTTTTATATTGCTTTGATTAAAGGAGACATTGCTAATAATAAACTATCAGAAAAAAATTAAGAAAACAATTCCTTTTACAATTGCATTAAAAATAATAAAATACCTAAGAATAAATTCAACCAAGGGGATGAAAGACATGTACTCTGAAAACTAAAATATATTAAAGAAAAAAAATTGAAAAAGACACAAATAAGTGAAAAGATATCTTTCCTTGCTCATGGATTTGAAGAATTAATATTGCTAAAAAGCCAATACTGCCAAAAGCAATATAGATTCAATGCAATCCCTATCAAATTCCAATGGCCTTTTTCACAGAGGTAGAACAAAGAAACCTAAAATTTATATGGAACCATAGAATACCAC
>RJWK010030107.1:0-24906 GCA_004363435.1 Platanista minor
TTTTATTCATTTATCATTTAAATATACACTGTATGCATATTTTAAGCTTTGTGCAATGCTAGGCAGATAATATAGTGGTCAATAAAACAAATGTATTTCTATTTTCATGGACATTATATTCATATGCGGGTATCAGAAAAATAAACAAGAAGAGCCAGGATTTTAACTTTGAATAAGGTGTGGTGAAGATGATTGTGAAACATCTAAGTGGAAATGAAATGAAGATTAATTGATATAACTGAGCTGAATTCCACAGGCTGGTCCATTGCCCCCACAGGTAGAACATGGCCAAACCTGAACTTGTTATTGCTGACCCAACTGGATTCTTTTTACTCACAACCTTTGAGAATAGTAGCCTTCTTCATTCAGTCAACTAACAAAATTGGGTATCATTCTAGACCCTCTATTTCCTCCATTCCCTACATTGAACCAGTTACCCAGTCCTCCAGTCTTAACTTCTTAAGGTTTTTGCATCTGTTCTTCTTGTCATACTTATGTGTAACCTGGAGCACCATAACAGATTGCAAACAGGCCTCCTTGGTTTCTTTATTAGGCTTTTCCAAGGGTCTTCCCGAATGCATATTTAGGCAGATCACTTGCTTGCATCAAACATGAATAATCATACATTATGTACCAAATAAAAACTCCATAGAATGAAATAAAATTCTTTCTGTCATCTGGGCTTGTTTCTACCTCCAACTATATCTCTCACTTGGCTTTATCTAGAACTTTATGTTTCAGGCACACTAACGTTATTTTAATGCCTTAAATTTCTGGATGTCATATAAATTTACTTAGGTTGTTATCTTTGCCTTGAATATGCCTTTTATAGTCTTTACTTTTCCAACTTATCCTATGTATCACTCCCTCACTGTTTTTTTTTTCCTACTTCCTGTTGATCATATTATCAGTTTTGAACATACTTATTTCAGTTTGCTTTTTTCAGTGCAAGGAATGGGCTGTGTTATTAGAACTGTGCAATGGTAAATAAGAAAGACATGCTTCCTACAGCCAGAGTCTAAAACTATTCATTCTCCTATGGCCTGAATGACCTAGCTATATTCTGAATGCTTTTTTCTTTTTATAACACAGCTTACTCTTTAGCTTCTGTGTCTCACTCCAAACCGCCTCTCTATATCACACTGATTTGCACCAGGCTCATCATGGCCTTGTCCCAAGGCTTCCTCATGGTTTCTTTGCTATAGTTCCCATTATTCACTGCCATAATATGTTTGTCTCTTAGTTTAACATTTGAAAGACATTATGAATGATTCAGCCAGTCTTTTTCTAAGTCAAGCCACAGAATCCACATAGATCACAGGGTAGTCTCCACATTGATTGTTCTTTATTGCCTACCCTGGTGTAGGACCATATATTAAAAATTGTGACAAACTAGGCAAAAGGGACAATGGCTCAAAAAGTTTCCATTCGGAAGGTGTATGAATGAGATTGAGATCAGTCCAACACATTTCAAATTTTAATTATTATTGTGCACATGTTGTCATTTCCAGTAACTAATACACTTCCTAAACCTGATCTAACCATCTTGTATACCATCAAAGACATTCATATCCCCTCTGCAAAAAGAAAAAGTCAGGACTATATCCAGATATAAAGTAACACAGATGTTTGAAAGGTGTCTCTTAGTGTTAGAGCCCAAAATCCTCAAAACATATTCACCATTTTTACAATAGTTCACTCATATTCAGTCATCTTTTCTAGTTAGGTTGGGGGCCTGTAAAATAAACAGCAAATGTGAACACCAAAAACACACACATATATAGCAATTGGAAAAGAGCAGAAGACTGCATTAGCAGTTCCCATTCAAGAAAGGAGACAAAGAGACATTCAGGACAGCCTTATAGCACTCTGGTTGGCACTAAAGCAACCACTTGTCAAGATAAAGTATCTATTAGGCCAGTTAATTATACAGGCTTTCCCTCTTTTTCTTTACTTCCCTTTTTTCTTCCTTTTGGTTTTACAGTAGAATTAGTTTCTTGGATGGCACATCTGACTCTTCAGGATTCTGCACACTGGGGGAATTCCTCCATGAAACAATGTTTCTCAATAGCATCCTCCTTATAGCTGGAGCTGACGTTCTTTTTTCTGAGACCTTAAGTTGGCATGATGAGCAATTGGTCAGTTTAGTTTGACTTTGAAACAGACTAATGATCACCAAATTTAACTAGATTTGACTGTATAAATTCTTCATATAGTTAGAGCATTCTCACCAGGATTATAGTCCACTTAGGCACCAGTCATTTCACTAATCATACCTGAAAACTTTCTCTTGCTCTGTAGCTGCCCTGCCCAATGCACCCCCACTTATCCATCCCTGACTTCAAAATGCTAACATCACTCAGGATCCTAATGAGGAGTAAAGTAGTCTCCAACTTCCAGGGACATGTGTCCTACAATTGTCTCTCCTGACTTGTAGCCTTTCAGATGATTCTTCACCACTGGAAGGAAATTTTTCATATGTTCTTTTTAATTTTTAGATTTATCTTTATTAAAGTAACCTTGATTTATAACATTTTATGAGTTTCATAGGTTCTTAGTGCAAATTACTGAGTAAGAAAATCTACATAGGTGATATCTTTTATCGAAGCACAACATAGTCACTATTTCCATGGATTACACATCCTTAGAAATATACATATCTTCTGGTCTGATCACTGTGATTATGAAAGTGAAGTTCTAGGTTAGATGGTATAAAATCAGGCCATTGAGGAAACAGGACATGTATTATAGAAGAATAGGGTGGGAAAAAAATCAATGCAATAAATCAATGGTTTTCCTTAGAAGGAAATATGGGTAGGGAAAATGTAAAGAGTGTAATCCAGTTTGATTTTATAAAGTTTATATTTAAAATATGTTGTTCTCCTATTATATTTTCATCCTTTTCAAGATCTTAGTTCATGTCTGATTCACAACTCTATACTGACAAGTACAGGAATAATAAAGGACAAAAGCAATCTATATTGTATTCTTCATAATGACTATCATAATATTAGAAAATAATTGGCATTAATACAAAAATGGGAAACAACCTTTATAAGTTTATCACAAGTATTTACTAGCATATTTTCAAGTATACCTTGTAAAATGAGACAATTTCCTTGAACTTTTCAAACACTGATTTCAGACACTACCTATACAAAAGAAAACAACTGTAAAGTAATGCTTAATTCAGTAGTTAAATCTGTACTATTATATACTGATCAAATGATGTGTTCCGATCTGCCTATTAAACTTAAAAACAATAATTTTAAAAACAAAGTAATTAATTGGAATTTAAGCATTATGCTCTTCACTTTTTATGCTCTTATAAAAAATATGTGAATACTATTTTTAAAATAGTGACATTGATAAAGAATTGATCATAATTTTGGAATACTCCTGGTCAGTTCATACCCTACTTTCAACATCTTGTTTATATTACATGCATGTTAGTTCTCTTAGAATGAGGATAGGAAAGTATGAGATGGGCAAGTTGGGAGGTGATGGTTTCAAATGTTACAGGTAGGTAAGAAATATTTACTTAGTATAGATATATTGCAAATGAAAAACAATGAGATCAGAAATAAGAAATGTATACACACTTTCCTAACTAAATGCACAAAATGCCACATATTAATTGCCTTTGTTGCTTTCAACACATGGATTTTGCTTGGATTAAAACAGAGCAATGGAATACAAACCATAATAGCAAAGAAACAATTCACATTAATTATTTTCATGAAGAATTGAAATCTGTCCAAAATTAACATTTATATAACTAGAATGGTGGATATGAGATTGGAATCCTGGCACACAACACAGAAATTATAAAGCAGATTTAAAGGATGCACTTCTACGAGAGGGCATGAACAGCTTTAACTCACTGGGTATAGTTACTGCATACATTGGCCTTCCAATGAGAGTTAGTACTAAATAATTTTTCTGATGCAGAACACTTTTACATCTGAAGATTATCTAATTCTGTTAACAATCACGAACTATCCTTAAGCTTGGCAGGGCTATTTGTCCCCACCAGACCTGCCCCATTGCCCAGTGTATAACCAGACGTGCCTGAGAATGTGGTTATACCACTGCGATTCAACTATTCTTAGGAAGATTAAGAGGGGTGGAAACACTTGCCCTCCTAAAGGGAGTTTGATGTTGATCCGATAAACATATTTTTTTGTACAAAAAATGCAGTATTTTAGATCATTATGTATCTTATTTTGAATTTTCCTGTGCTTAATGCAAGTCCGTGATAGTTTGCAATTCAACATAGAAAGATTAGTCTACAGATAACATGATGTTTGTATCTCATTGCCTTCAGGCATTGGGAAAAAAGGTGAACATGATGCATATTTTTTAAATCAAGCTATGAAAGAGATCATATATATAAGAAATTTCTCGATAAAAAATAACCTAGCTATGATTCATGAAGATTATTTTTAATTGATTGATAGAATTCATCTCTTGCTTATCAACTCCTGTAAACCTAATTTTTAATTGAAAGATTATTTTTCATTTTTTTATCATTCTGATGAATATAGATTTTGAATTAAAAAAATCAACATTAATTTTTACTATTAATTTAATTTGGGAGTGCTTCATGTATTTTAATTCAAAATCCTACAAGAATGGATATTTTTAAAGAATTTTGACATGACTTGCTTTTAAATTCCATATATTAATATGTACATTAACTTAAGCATCTGAACCTTAAGTAATGTATCATCAGTTTAAAAATGACTTTTAAGGGCTTCCCTGGTGGCGCAGTGGTTGAGAGTCCGCCTGCCGATGCAGCGGACGCGGGTTTGTGCCCTGGTCCGGGAAGATCCCACATGCTGCGGAGCGGCTGGGCCCGTGAGCCATGGCCTCTGTGCTCCGCAACGGGAGAGGCCACAGCAGTGAGAGGCCCGCGTACCACAAAAAAAAAAAAAAAAAAGACTTTTAAGTGTGATAAAAAAGAATTTTATGGAGAAGTCAGTAGGGATATTATTTCACTTTTAGATATTGCACTCTAAACTACATTTGATAATAAGGTAAAAAAAAGGAAAAATGCCTTTTATTTGTAGAAAAGTGGTGACTTAAGAAAGTATAATAAAGTATTACAAAAGACAAGGGGGTCATATGGAAGTATTCTTAACTCTCTTTTTTAGCATTTGGACTCTACGATATTTTAAATCACATTTATCCCCTTGGGATAGAGCAAGTAAGAACTGACCAGGAAATCAATTAATCAATTCTGAAGACTTTTAGGTTAGCATCAGGATAAACCTAAGTTATTGAAGTGAAAGATACATATTTCAAACCAGGAAAATGGTGGAAAAGCCATTTGTAGACACTGAGAAGACATACCAGATATTGAGAGAAGTCTGACCCTTGGTGGGCAAACCTGTACCCAGAAATTGTCTATGGTGAGATAGTTATTCACGCTCTACTGGCTGTGGATAATGGAACTCCAAAGCACTCCTTCCCTCAAATAGAAGTGGCCAGCTCACCAGATTACTTACTTGTTGAATACAGACTACAAGGTGTCATTAATTAGCAGGCCATGAATCTTTGTCTTTTCCCTTTGAGTACACAGGACAAGTATTGTCACCCACACTTCTATATTATCCATTGTAATGTCTGGCCTGGTATCAATCAGATGAATGCTCAATACAGTGATTCTGGTTGACTTAAGAGTCTAGATTCCACTGAAGAAACAAGGTAATTGAATATTTGATAAATATAAGTTGTTTGGGGAATCCAGATCCTCTCTTTTGAATAAAGCCCCTAATTGGTAATTCTCTTTCACAACTTGTGGCAAGCACACACATGCTCAAACACATACATCTAATTATATAAAAGAAATTGCCTTTTAAAAACACCAATTTCTGTTTCAAGTTAGATTAATTTTTGCACAATTTTCCTTCTGCCCATATCAGAAATTTAGTTACTTTAGATAAGCACTCCCACACATTCCCAACATTTAAAGAAGCATACGTTCTATAGATTCTATATTTATAAGCCCCATTAATTTGCAATTCCAATTCTCAGGCTTTGGGAAATACCTATCACTTCTTGCCTGGTCAGTTAAAATAGGCTCTTATTTGGTCTTTTGGCCTTTAATCTTGACTTCTCTCACAGTACATTGTTGATATAAATACCAAAATGAGCTTCCTAAAATGAATATCTAATTATGTTATTCCCTTGATATAAAATTTTAACTGATATGGTTCTTAACCAGTAGTTCAAGTCATGACCACTTCTGAAGGTTATTAAAATAACAATTATGATTAAAAAATACTGATTTTCAAATACTACTTATTCCAGACTTACTAAATTAGAATCTCCAGTTTTGGGCTGCCAACCTCTACTTTTATTATTTTAAATTTGAAGTTATGTCTATGTACACCCCAGATTAAGAGGCACTAGTTTAATGGCCTGATGTTAACAAGGTAAAATGTGGTTTGGCATACAAGGCTGTTTAAAATATGACTCCACTTAGCTTTCTAACCCCAAACACTGCACCAGACTAATATCAAAGTGCTCACAGTTCTCTGAACATTCAATGATCTTTAATTCTTTTGTGTCTTTGATCCACTTGGAATGTCCTTCACCACTTGGGCCATTGGTTGATGTTCGTTACTCCATTAACAGCAATTCTTAAGGCATATGTCAGCATTTCTTTCCTGGAGCAACCATGCCACTGCAATCACACTGCTCTTAGCACTAAGAGTGCTGTGCTATATCTATTGGTACCTCTGTCCTTCACTAGGCAATGATTTCTTAAGGTTAGAGACAGTGACTCATTCCTCTTTATACAGACAAGGGTTGTCAGCATTTAGTGACTGGCATATAGTAAGAACTCAACAAACACCTTTGAGTCAGTGGATGAAAGAATGTGTTAAATTTTTGTCATTCTTTTACAAAATGAATAGTTTCTTCAGAAAAAAAGTATTTTCTTTAATAATAATTACTATGAGGGAATCAATTGATGATTACTTACTACCTCTTGAAAAGCATAATTCCATAAGGAGAAAAAAAAAAGACATCTTATTTCCAGCATTTGAATCTAAAATTACATTTATTATTTATATTTTTAAAAATCTCTGCTTTGCCATGGAAAGCTATGTCAAAATGGTAGATTTATAAGATGTTTAATGGTTAAGAGAGGAAGATTATAAACTAGAGTTAAACCTTGCTACTTATTATAGTCTCTTAGATATCCTTTTAACCAGTAAATGTAAGCCATGTTTATAGTGAGAGATTCGATAATTTAAGAATGTCATAAAAATAATTTTAAAGAGAAAGATTTTAGCTTTTATCTAGATTGGAATGTTCTCTATGCCTTTTACAAAATACCTTCTGGCATAATACCCATGTGAAATAGCTGGAAACTATATGTACTTAAGAGATATACATTTGATGTAATATGAAAGACTAAATAGGCTTGTAAATCAATTATGTTATGGTGACTGCTATAGTCTGAATATTTGTGTCACCCCAAAATTCATATGTTGAAACCTAATTTCCAATGTGATGGTATTTGGAGATAGGGACTTTTGGAATTGATTAGCTCATGAGGACAGAACCTTCATGAATGGGATTAGGGGCCCTTATAAAAGAGACTTCAAAGAGCTCCTTTGTCCTTTCCACCATATGAAGACATAGTGAGAAGATGGCCAGCTAATCTTGGATTTCTCAGACTCTAGAACAATGAGAAATAAATCTCTACTGTTTATAAGCCACCCAGTCTATGGTATTTTGTTATAACAGCCTGAAGACAAAGACAATGAACCATCCATATAGTTGACAATATGAAAGAAAGAAATGAGAGGTTGCATTTTGACATTATGTTTTCCATTAGCTCTAACACTGGAGGTTGTCATGAGAAAATTATTATTTTTTTCTATTCTAATCATGTATATCTTACACTTACCTGAATTATACAGATTTAGTCAGTTAGCTGACAGGAGAGAATGCCTTCTCCCATGGCCAGAAGAACTCCACTACCATGGCAGTGTGGCCATATTTCAAAGGGCTGTTTTTGATTTGTTACAGCAAGTACTCCAGCTCCTTGCTGGTGAAATTGTCTTGCGGTCATAGCTCTAACCGAGCATACACTGGGGATGGGCCATCTAGGTGGCATTGTCTGACAAAAGCTAAAGTGATTGATGATTTTTTAATAATATTCCACCGCTTGAAATTCTTTTCATTAGTGTTACTTATAGGTAGACTGGTAGTGACATTGCCTCCAAAAAGCTGCAGAGACAATACAATATGTTAAATGGTTGCTTCTGAAATCACAGTAATTTATTCATTTCAGTTGTTTTAAAATGTTAGGTAATTGTTACGTGGGGCCCTAAGAGAACTAGATCAAGGACGGCCAATTTTCCAAAAAAGGAGTATAGGAACAAAATAGACTATGTTGATTGTGAATGTTGAATAAGTGAGGAAACTATGAGCTTCTCAATTAATATAGAAAATGATGAAGTTTCTAATGTCCTTGGTCAGAGGCAAATGAGTAAAAGAAATCTAAAAGTAAAATGAGAAAAAGGAATATGATCCTATCACTCTGGATGTGATGAAAATTAAATTGGATAAGGAAAGAAAACACATTGGAACAGATAAAAAAATAAAATGTATGACAAGATCTTTTATAAATAATGAAAGAACTTGAGTAACAGAGAGTAAAGAAAAATATCATTTGTATTTCCCTCTTACTTGGTAATTTTTAATTTATCTTGCAAGGAGCCCATGGTAACAACATTGTTAAAAGTACATTTTTTCTAACTAACCTTTGCTTCAATCTTAAAAGATTTGAAAGTTGACTAGCAGCGAGTTTGTGATCAGCCAATAACCACATGTGCTCTTTAAAGTAAATTATATTTCAACTTAATATTCACTGAAGCCTTCGAATGCCCAAACATTTCTAGACTAAGTGTTTTTTCCATTTCTTGACTGGAGAGCCCTTTAGTCTAAAGATTTATTCATTTGTCTTCTCTAAAAACAACATGTAATTCTTTTGACCAATATCCCTTGTCAGATGAAACTAGAACAATTTAGTAACAAGTCTGATATCCTTTATTCAAGGAAAAACACGTTATCCATAGATTAGGGGAGTACAGTGCCTCACGAGCCCTGGAACACTCTTCCCTCAGGCTCTGGGATAAATCAAGTTTTATGGAGTATTAAATGAGGCCATACAGAAACAGGGCATGATTTGGCTAGAAGATTAGAGTTTTCTCTATAAGCGAGCAGGTCCGATTTTTTAGGGCAAAGTAAACTAGCTAAAGCTGAGTTGGAGGATTGTGATTGGTGTGTGTGAGCTTTCTTTCACAGTGTTTCCCATCGTTGCAGGTTGACTTAGCTTTAGATTTGTGATGTTAACCTGGCCACTGGGGTGGCCTCGATTTTGTGAGTCCTGATATACAAATTAACTTTATCACTTCCCAATATCTGTTCCTTGGAGGTACCCATGGTGGACAAGAAAGGTATGGAGAGGTTGAGGCACTAACCTCCACTTCAGCACTTTAACCAGAGACATTGCAGGTTATTCTATTCATCTGACTTCCTCACAGTGTTTGTGAAAAGTTTAAATTCTGTATATAAGTTTAAAGTCAATACTCTAAGGTAGAGAACACAAAATGGCAAAAAAAAAAATAAGATGAAGCCTACAGATAAGGGTTTTTTTTTTTTTTTTTTGGCTTGCACAGTGTTTTTAATATCGCCAGTTTAGACACAAAGAGTCTGCTTTCTCAGCTTCTTTAAAAAAAAAAAAAATCTGGCTATCCATGCCTTGCATTCCTAGAATGCAATATCTATCAAGAACAAAGTAACCACCATCCACATTAGAAAGAATCTGCATTCTTAGTCCTTCCTCCTCGCATAAGTATCACCATCACTTAGAACTTTTCATGGCTTGCCAGCCTCACTCATTTGTGTCACTTATTAAGTTCCTATACACAGCTGGATTTGGTAATCACTAGGTTGTTATCTTCTTAACGAATAGTGAATCTACAAGTAAAGTATATTACATTTAAATACAGGAATAAGAACAAGATGGAAAACTGAGGATCTTTTTTTTTTTCCTTTCCTTTTGCAATGGATTAAAAACTAGGCACAAACTAGTATTTAAGATAGGTAAGTTTTAATAATTCAAATTATAATTTGAACGTTCATTCTTTTAGGGTGATAGAAGATTCATCTCTCTCAAGTTGCATTCCCATTCTTAACCCTACATTTTTCAATAGTTTGGGGGATAATTAGGATGTCCTGGGCTCATTTATCTTTCAAATAATCTGTCTTTATGGGAATCCTCTGAGACTTCTGTCACTGATCTGTACAAGTTACCACTGATCTGTTCCTTTTTCATCCCTGCTGTTCCTTTGAGGATTAAGTCAGCTATTTCTATGCCAGAATTTAGGGCATCAATACCATTGGGTAGGTTCTTTGTCACTCTGGGGCACTGGTAAGTGGTGAGACTATTGATGGCTCTTATCTGCTTTCTTCTGAGTCACACCTATTCCCAGAAGCAGTGCATACAGAATGGCCTAAGTGCTTGAATGGAACAGAGAGAGAACTACTGAGAGAGGAAAAAAAGAAAAAAATCCAGCCTCCCATATAAACAGAACTTACAATCCATAAAATTGAAATGATTAAATCAGATGTCATTCTAAACTTCCTTCAGGTAACATCCCTCTGCTCCAGGAGCCCAAATACAGTTACCAAAGCTCCACAATACAAAGGGATAAGTAGATCAACCAACTGAAAACCTAATTAAATTCATTGGACCATGAAGTATACAAATGCCTAATATCTGTAATGGGCTAGGCAAAGAAATAAAATCTTTGAGTGCATTGGCACAGAAAAAGGGCAGGAGCATAGTTGCTCACAGTAGCAATTGAATGGATCTCAAGCATGCATGGGTAAGCAAAATTAGGGGTACACACAAATGAAAGAGAATCAACAATATTAATCTTGTTAATAGGGAATTAGAAAAAAAATTTAAAGGAGTTCAGATTGGTAGATATAGCATAGTCTGTTGACAAAGTTCCAGACATCATCTATCCAAAGTCTTAACTTCTAGAACTCATTTATTGGTTTTGACAGCTGTAAGTGTGCCCATGTACACACACACTATTTTATTGATGTATGGATGTAATGCATTTTGTATCTTAGTAACTCTGATTAGTTAGGTGCATTAATTATATATGATAATCAGATGTCAAACTTATCTCTATAGTAAAGTTATTTTAAGACACTGTGCTGTGGTATAGACCGATTTCTTCAGAGTAGAGGTGGAGAAATCTGTTACTGTATGTAGCATTGCCATTCTCCCATATATTTTGTTTAAATCTGAAAGCTACTTTTAATACTTAATTCTCTTTGACCACCATTTCCAGTAGGTCTACATGATCTGTCAATTAATACTTTAGTCAACGAAATCCATCCCTTCCTTTAAACACCAGCTCTCACCACCATAGCTAGATGGATACAGTCTCTTCTTTAAGGATTTATCAAACTATATGGAGTCTCCAAATGGAGTATAGAAACAAGAATCCCCCAGGAGCAAATTCAGGGATCACAAATTACCTTGGATAAGGGAGTTCCCCCAGCATGGACTAGGAGTCTAGCAGATCAGGTAGTTAAAGAATTTACCTAACAGAGAAGAAAATTGTCACAATTCCTACATGTGGGATTTCATAATTTGCCTCAATTAGTGACAGCAGTTATGTTTCCTACTCTTTCTTTTTCCTAATGGGAATTTTAATTTGGGATTTCCAGAGCCTTTTCTCCTGTTGTATATCTGATATCCCTGAGTATGAGAACTTCAATTTTGGTTTATTGACGGTCAGGTTGCAAGGAAATAATGCAGACCTTATGAGAGAGTTGATTTTGAATTTGAAGTTGGAAACATAATGGGGTGGGTCACTTTAGGTTCTCTCTCTTGAGGAGGGATGATTGGATTCTATATATGGGAGGCAGGATATGAATGGCAAGCTTAATGCCCTTACACTAATACAAACACCCCAACAAGTATAGCCAAAAAACTCACCCCACAATGCCTTGTCTTAGAGGTCTTCTTACCCACTTCCTGCTTATCACAGACATTCTGTTCTTTTTTCTTTTTCACTTGCATAATGGAAAAAATAATAATGCCTCTGTATAACTTTGTAGGAAGGATTATGTGAGATAATTTATATGGAATATGACAATATATGGTAATATATGCTAACTGTTGTGATTACTATTCCTATTATTATAGTTATTCCTGTTCCTTTCAGGCCTGGAGCGCCATCATGCAGCTCAGGAAGATTGTCTGGTCTATCTTCCTTCTTGGGACTCGATGCACTTCACAATCTCTCGTGCATTCTCTGAAGTCTTGTTTTAAACACACTGAAACTGCTGGGCACATACCACTCCCTGTACCTGAGGATAAAGGTATAATTTAGGGACTTTTGATGTTGCTGTTATTCCCTTGAAAATTCTTGTACTTCTGTCTACCAGGAGTTGTCCAGCCACTTATCGTAATTGTAATTGGTTACTTCCCCAATTCATGTAATGGAGGTCCCGAGGCTATGCAGCAATCATTTTATGATTCCTTAGTCCTCTCTAGTCCTCTCTCCCATTCATTACTGCATCTTTTTCAGATCTTCTCCTACAAATTCAGTATCCAAATCCCTCTGTGACCTTGCCTTCATTTATACAGATTTGTTCATTAATTTCATCAGTAAAATTAAAGCCATTAGGAAGAAAATGATTTCCTACTCCTGAGTCTTCAAACCTACTGGTATTCATTACATTTTGTTTTTTTTTTTTACATTCTCTACTCTTATAAAAACAGCTATATTATAAGAATGTAATGTATAGTACAGGGAATATAGTCAATATTTGATAATAACTGTGTATGGAGTACATTCTATAAAATATCAAATTACTATGTTGTATATCTGAAAGTAATATAATATTGTAAGTCAACTATACTTCAATTGAAAAAAATGACAGAGATGTATCTTGTCCTCTCTAAAGCTGATCTGACTACATAACCTCTGTATTCCATGGTGTCTTAGTCTGATCTGGCTACTCTAACAAAATATTATGGACTGGATGGCTAATAAACAACAGAACTTTATTTCACACAGTTCTGGAGTCTGGGAAGTCCAAGGTCAGGGTGCCAGCATGATCAGGTTCTAGTGAAAACCCTTTTTCAGGTTGTAGACATGGCTGAAAGAGAACTAGCTGGCTCTCTGGTCTCTTCTTATAAGAACACTAATCCTTTCATGAAGAATATATCTTTGTAAGCTAATTACCACCCAAAGGCCCCACCTCCAAATACCATCCTAACCACTCTCTCCATACTTGTCTGCAATAGAAGCCATTTCTATGGGCTCCATCTGAATGTGTTATCTCCCTTATCAGTGAATATATTACATTTTTAATTAGTGGCATTCTTAACTATCTCCAAAATATGATTTTATATCATGACCATGTATATCATATTGCTTATTATCAAATCTTCAACCCATTGCACAATATATTAATGAAACTGAAAGAATAAAAGGATAAATAATGTAACATAGTCCTCCTCCTACTCATACCAGTTTATCTCCTTTTCCACACCAGCAGCCACAGCTGAGTCTTCATTCTTAAAACTTATCTTTACAGGCTACAAAAATAGTGGGTGATAAATCTCGAAAGACATTAGAATCAAATAACAGACAGTGTTGAATATTAGAGCACACAGATTATACTCAGTTTGTTAGTAAATGGCAAGTGAATGGGACATTTTAGGTAGTCATCACTAAAATGATGCCAAAATCATGAACTTAGGTTCCATGCTGGGGTCAGTCAATTAAAGAAAACTGAAAAAAACACTGCATTAATGACATTCTTAGCAGAAATGTGTGGCTAGTGCTAATCCTTGAATTATTTAACAGAAGACGCTATGAAGTCAGGATGATCGAATATTCTCTGCACTCATTAACTTGGCAGACAACATTAAACAAGAGGGGGAAGGAAGGTAGCTAAAAATGTAGAAGATAAAATCACCATTCAAAGTGACCTTGTTGAATGGAAAAACACATGGGATAAAAATGCAGTCAAGGTAAGATGAAGGTAGTATATCTGAAGAGAAAAATAATTTTTCAATGCAAAAATACAAGAAATGCAAGTGTGGTAGAAAAATAGCTAAGTGTCATGACAGATAATAAACTAACCATGATCAGTGATGCAGCCCTGGGGAAAGCAAACAGTGCTGAATTCTTAAATAGGAACCCTGCACCAAGAAACCACGAGGTAATTCTCATATTACTTTCAGCAGTGACTTGTTTTTGTAATACAAATTATTGCTGTGGTGGGAAATGCAGAGAGAGTTCAGACGAAGGCAGTGGAGGTGGCTTAAGGTTTAAAATTCGTTATAAAGAAAAAGCAAAGAAAGGACTACTCCGGAGATGACAACACTGAGAGAAGACAGATGTAACATATAGCACGTAAGAGCACCCCTATAAAAGATGGTGCCCAGGTGATCTCCACCAAAACCAATCACATGAAAAAGAGTGAAAGGCAAATGTAGGCAAGATATGGTGAGAATTTCTAAGAGTTGATAAAATGCACTAGCAGGAGATCCTACAAAGATAAAGATTAAAATTGATTTTTCTTTGAACAACTTAAATAAAATCCTATCTAACTGAGGATAGACTAAATTGCCTTCAATTTACTCCTAATCTTCATAGAAATGTGGATGCTATTATTTTTAATATCGATTCTGACAAGCTGTTAAAAAAGCAGCAATCTCCAGGATAGAGCTTTGTAAAAAGTGCGAATGATAACAGTGTGGACAAAGCCAGATAATGGATAACAGTGAGTCAGATATGGCACAAGGCAATGAGCATTGGATTTACAGACCTTAGACACAGCAATAATAATTAGCAGTGATGACAGCTCACTTTGTAAGGTGCCCAGCTGAGCACACTGACTGCACATCATTGTTAATTTTCTTAGTGACTCTCCGTGTAGGCAACATTATCATCTCCAGTTTACAATGTGGAAATTGAAGTTTATTAGGTGAACACTAGGCCTGATGATGGTAGTGTTTAAATGGTGAGGGAAGGGGGACAAACATTTATTAATTCTGTGAATTTAATAAATTTCATACAAGGAAAAAAATCACTTAAAACTGGGAACTAACATACAGTTTAGAATAGATTATTCAACACTTTTAAAATAATTAAAACATAAATCTGTTAAATCTAAAACTATATGAGTTATTCAAAAAATGCAAAGCTGATTGTGAAAATACTACTTTTGATATAACATTGTTCACAGAATGTCTTGGATTTGTTTGTATCTTTCTCTCTTTTCTTTTTAACTTAAAAGGACTGCATTAAAAATCATAGTTTTACCTTTTACAGTCTTGGATATAGGGCAGGAGAGATAAGAGACAGACCTTAGCCCTGAAAATAATAAATGAAAAAGTTATGAGAACTGTACTAGTCAAGGTTCTCCAGAGAAACAGAACAATTAGGAGATATAGGAGGAGAGAGAGAGAGTTAAGAAATTGGCTCTCGTGATAATTGCAGAGGCTTGGTGAGTCCAAAATCTGATGGGAGAGGTTGTCAGGCTGGAGACTCAGTTACAGTTAATGTCCAAAGGCAGTCTGCTGACAAGCCAGGAAGAACCAGTGTTGCAGATGAAGCCCAAAGGCAGTCTGCTGGCTGAATCCCCTCATGCTTGGGTAAGGTCACCCTTTTTTTTTTTTTTTTAACATCTTTATTGGGGTATAATTGCTTTACAATGGTGTCAGTCTCTGCTTTATAACAAAGTGATTCTGGATGTTTCTGTGAGGGTGTTTTTGGATGAGATTTACACTTAAATTGGTGAAATGTGAGGAAAGGAGATTGCCCTCCATAATGTGGAGTTTAGCCCTCCAATCAGCTGAAAACCCAAACAGAACAAAAGGGTGACCAAACAAAAAAAGGTCACCCTTTTGTTCTGTTTGGGTTTTCAGCTGATTGGAGGGCTAAACTCCACATTATGGAGGGCAATCTCCTTTCCTCACATTTCACCAATTTAAGTGTAAATCTCATCCAAAAACACCCTCACAGAAACATCCAGAATAATGTTTGATTAAATATTTGGGCACTGTGGCTCAGCCAAATTAACACATAAAATTAACTATCACAAGAGCGCCATTTTCTTCTGAAAGAAATACAACTTTCCTATGATATTACCTCATTAATTATTCACTTTTAGAAAATATGACAGGCAAATTTATTTACTTATTTGTCTGTTTTGTTTATTATCTGAGACAAATATAAATTTTCTGTGTCATCTCAGTTTCGATACAGTGTCTTTAACATCAGCTGATATGAAGCTAGTTTCTCTAATGTTTCTGTAATATTTGTCAATATCTACACATTGATTGACGAAGTAAAAGCCTAAGTTACACCAGGAGCTGAGAAAACTAAGCACAGCTTCTCATAGAAAGTGCTCTGTGTCCATTCATGGTTCTCTTGTACTTTTTCTTTTCTCTGTGTTCTTAATATCAAAGTTTTTGGAGCCATTTGAGAGACACTGCCTCTAGAGAAGCATCTTTATAAAAAAAATTTACTGCTATCTTTCCAGCTCAAATAAAAATCAGAAAACCACAGAAATTTAAATTCATAAACATAATTTTTATTATAAAATTAGTGTAGTGATATAGAAATTTTTGAAAATCTACCATAATTTTACTATTCTACAATATGACTTTACTATCTTGATTTTTTCAGTTCTAAATAAAACATAATCAAAAAAATCTTGACTGAAAAAGTGTACAGAAGAATAAAGAAGAGATAGAAAAATATTAAAATGGATACTTAATATAGACTTTGCTCCATAATATAAATGTATAGTGTTCATTTTTATATTCTAAATAATAACTTGATATTCTCTGTTGCCTCCTCCATAATTTATATTTTGAAGAGAAACATTTTCTGTTGTAATATTGTGATATTTCATCAGTAGTTTCCAAATGTTTTTCCTGATATTCTTTTGAGAAAAAAAATATAATTTTCATAATGACTTTTACTAAAAAATAGTAATGGGCTTTGACTTTTTAAGATATGTAAAGCCCCTTTAATTTATCATTTTAGAATAATTCTTTCATTTAAGAAATATTCAGTGAAGTAGAATATATTACTACTTATCTAAATCTTACTTCCTCTTTCATGGTTTGAAAGAAAACTTTTCATCGACATAACAGACTGAGCTGATATGAGTAAGTTACCCTTTCAGTTTCAAGCATATAAAAGTTTACACAATATATTTCACATTGTAGAACAAATCTTTTAGTACAAAGCAAAATAAAAGTAATATTTAGGTGTCAGAATTAAGAGAATCATCTAAATCAAAGCCATGAGAGAACACCAAAGATGCTCAACCTTGGATGTGGACCATGGGCCTGGGTACTGAGATCCAATGTCCAGATGAGAGTGAAGATGATACCATATCCAGGTCCAGCAGAAAACTCTATTTCCTTGACAAATCTATGAAGGTAGTCCCATCTGTAAAATGGAGATTTAAATATTCTGCTCACCAACTCAAGGAATCATCACATGAGTTAGACATCTGCTTGAGGTAGTGTGTATAAAAGGAATTATCCATTAAAATCCAAGCCCTTTCCCTATGTCTTAAATGGGTAACACTTAAAGTAACAAATTATTGTTACCTGTGAGGTTTATCAGCCCTGAGCTGAGAAGGTAACATGCTTCTCTATAATTACAAAAAGATTTAGGTATCCTACATCTCACAACAAATATTACTCCTTTACACATTCCCAATCCAGATAGCTATGGCACCTTAGAAAAACAATTTCCTCTAAATAAAGGATCACATAACAAGTACATATATTTATATACCTACATACTTATATAGAGAAACAGAGGGAACAAAATCATTGTGAGAGCCATGGATGTAACAAATGGCAGAATACAGTTGGTCCTCTGTATCCATGGGTTCCACATCCACAGATTCAACCAACCACAGATGAATCTGTGCATGCAGAACCCACAGATACAGAGGGACAATGTACTCTGCCATTTCATATAAGGGACTTAAGCATCCAGAAATTTTGGCATTCGCAGGGGTCCTGGAGCCAATCCCCCATCCCTGCATATATTGAGGAATGACTGTGTACATCTGAAGAACTCATGATGGAGCAATATAAATGGCAATTTAAAATATGTGTGTCTGAAGCACCCAAAATGTTGGAAGAAAACATGTAAACCATAGGACAGAAATAGTATATATATATACATTTTTTAAAGGGAGAAGATAAATTTGAAAAAGAACAAGCAGAATAGCAATTCTAAGAATGATAAAATGCAACCATTAAAATAATATTTTAAGAGGACAGGTTTAATCAGTATACTGGTTATAGCTAAAGAGAAAAATCAGTTAATTAGAAGATATATATTAGGAAACCTTAGCAAATCCATTACAGAGAGATGAAACATGAGATATATGTGTGAAACAAATTAAAATCCACGTTGAATAGGATGAGAAATCCCAAATACTTCTAACAAGAATGTTACACTTAAAGGCACCTTGATAAAACTATTGTAGAACTTCAGTGTTTGGAGGAAACAGGAAAACTTACTGTATTAGTTTGGTAGGGCTGTCATAGCAAAGTACCAAGAACTGAGTGGCTTAAGCAACAGAAATTTGTTTTCTCATAGTTCTAGAGGCTGGAAGTCCAAAATGAAGGTGTCAGCAAGGTTAATTTCATTCTGAGGTCTCTCTCCTTGGATTGCAGATTACCATCTCCTTACTGTGTACTCATTTGGTTTTTCCTTTGCACACATGTGCCCCTGGTATCTCTTTGTGTGTCAAAATTTCCTCTTTTGGTAAGGACACAAGTCAAATTGAATCAAAGCCCCACACTAACAGCCTCCTTTTAAAGTAATGACACTCTACAGGCTCTATCTCCAAATACAGTCACAGGTACTGGGTGCAAGGACTTAGACATATGATTTTTTTTTTTTTTTGGTGGTGAAAGAGGATGCAATTCAGACCACAGCAAAGAACAAAACCTTTAAAGGGACTGACAATCAGACGATCGTTGCAAAATAGTCACCAGGAGGAAATGGCATAATGCCTTCCAAATATGAATGAAAAAGAGTATCCACTTAGAAATCCATAACCAGAGAGAATACTTTCAAGAATGAGAGAAAGACATGTGAAGAAATAAAAATAGAGTTATTCATACACTATTACTTAAAAATTTACTGGTGGTTGGATTTTTAAAGAAAACAACTAAATTTTGAGGAAGAAATACTATGAAAGTATTAATCTTAACAAAAGAATTTCAAACATTTTTACATCTAAACAATTATTACAAAATAGTGATGATTATGAGGTTGATGATGATGTGATGTCAATAACTTGGAGGTTGTTAAAATTAGATAGGAAAATTGTAGAATAAATAAAGTGTGTGAAAAAACATGATACATAACTATATGATCTTAATTACATAAAAATGGATGCTTAGTTGTATAGATACACAAATGAAACCTAGGACACATCAAATGATAAAGGGCTGTGATTATGGATGACTTTTTTTTTTGCTTCTTGTATTTTTTGGTGTCCTATTATGCACGTTAACTTTTAAGAAATAAATGTTATTTTTAAAACAAAATAAAATAAAATAAAATAAAATGGAAGGTGAAAGGATTTTTTCAGCACTTAGTATGCTGAGTTATTTACATTGTGCTACCTCTATTTTTAAGGAGAAAGAAAGAGCTAGTACACATTTTAGATTTTGTTAAGTAAAAATAGTTTTAAAAATTATATTCACAAGAAAGTTAAAATTAGAGTTTACAATTTCCAAACTAGCAGAAAATGAAGAGATATTAAAAATGTAATAAATTATGTAAAGATAATTAAAGATGAAAATAAACAAGCAAGAAAGTATGGTAAGAAAGCATGAAATAAGACCATAACAATAGAAGGGAAAATATCTTCATGTATATGTAGATATGAAGTTGAATTAATAAAGAACAAAATTTATGTAAGATTTATGTAAGTTTTAAAATCCACATAGCAGCACACTGTATTTTGTTTATGTATTTTGTTTTGTATATGTGTTTATGTGTATATAAAAATAATATATATTATATATAATATATATTATATATTCTGTATTAACATATATATTAAAAACCAACAAATATTGGAAGCAAAATGTACATGCTAAATTCTAGGGAAAAAGAATGAGAAAAGAAAAAGATGGTGAAGGAGTTAAAGAGAACATTAATTTTATCTGTTGTGTGTAAGGTTATCTTTTAAAACTGTAACAGTAAAAAATAAAAATAAACAAATTAAAAGGGCTGGGTTAAAGAATTTCTAAGTCTCTAATTCTTACAATGGTTTGATCCTTTTATATTTCAGAAGATCAGGTGTCTAAACTCTGATTTTATTGCTGACTGATTAACACATTCATTGTGTACAGCCGCTGGTCTATATGTTTTATATGTATTAATTGATTTAATCTTCACAACTACTAGAAGAGAAAGTTACTATATTATTAAAGTCATTATAGGCTCATGTGTTTAAAAAACTTAACCAAGGTAACATAGCAAATATGTGACAAAACTCTAATTCTAGCTCTGTCAATCTGGCACCAGAGTCAATGTACTCATCTATGCCGCTGTTGTGTATCTTAAATGTTTTAAAATTGTATTCCAATACATACAGGAATTAATTTTCTCTGCAAAGTTATTGCATCTGTATATTTAAACTATTTTCTTTAATTTTCACCAGTTTTAAGAGCACATATATATGTCTTTTTTTCTTACCTGAGAGGAAAACCAGAATTCAATATAGTGATTAAAGAGAAAGGGAAATGAAAAATGTGAGATAAAGCTTTGTTAAAACTAAAACAGATTCCAGGCAAAAAGAGTTTCTAGTTCCCATAGAAAAATGGGTATTGAGAAAATGAGTTGACTATTCAAACCAGGAATAGTTAGGCTAAAATGAATATTTTAAAATAGTAGTATAGAAACTAATAATTGCAATAGTTCCCTAACTCTTTACACACTAAGAACCAGAAGCTAGCAGATCTTTAACATATTTTGAAAACATAGAAAGGTTAAAAGAATAATGAAGTACATCATCAGTATTTCAAATTAACTTTTTATTTATTATTATTTTATGTAAAGTCTATTCTATTCTCACATACAATTCTTCTAAGTCAGTTTTTGTTTTACATTACTAATTTCTTTATTAATAGCGTTAATTATATTTTTCTATTTCTTTAAATTTTAAAAAACAAAGTTTACATGTGTTCAATAACTGAGGTTGTTATTAAGTCTGTAGATAAAGATTTCAGACAAAAGTAAAATAACAATGTGAAATATGTTTTTATTGCAGGAAAGACCATCTTAATTTTGTACATGCTACCAGGCCATGCAAATTGAGGATTGATCTATAAAAGTCATTTTTCTAAGTGAAAATCTCTTTTACAGTTAAAAATATAACAGCAACCATAAAACTGTTACTTCAAAACTTTATATTTGTAACAAGTTTCGCTTTTGAAATGCATACTGGATACCTAATACAACCACTTACAGTTGAATGTCACTGTAGTTTTTGAGCCACTACATTGCATCATTTGAGTCTTTACCCATTTTCAAACACATTTTTGTTTCTTGGGTAACACTTCATCAGTGTTAATGAGTACTTTTTACAACATAACTTGTAAATTCAGTTTTATCCATTAAAATAGATGGGCTTTCTATCATCATTCGGAGGAAAAGATGCATCAGCTTTTTCCAAGCAGGTATAAATTTGAGGTGATATAACTTGCCTGCAAAATAAAGTTGATAGAACCCATATAAACTCATACATACAATGTTTATATACTTATGCAAGTTCTTCTAAAAGCAAATTTAATTGAGAGGGGAAAAGTTAGATATAAAGGAAGAGAAAGTCCAAAAAACTTAAAGCCACACTTTGATAAATATGAATAGATCTAAGATGTGTAGAAAGAAATATTGATAGATTCGAAGTGCAAACTATCCAAAAACTTGAACTAAATACAATATCTATGAGTCATATGTAAGAGTATGTATATCTTAACTTTCTTGTTAATATGTACCTTTGTAATATTACTTGTTGCCCTTTCTTTCCAGTTATGTAAGTATGGTGTATGAAGAACATCACACCCTCAATATGAAAAAGTTTTCTTTTTGAAAGTTAAAGCTATGGAAAATACCTTAAATCTATATTACAAGACTGAAATGAGTCTGCCCATAATGCAAGTTTTATAGGAAAATACCATCTTTGTTTTTCGATTTTTAAAAATATTGTCTTATATCAATAGATGAAAAATTACATTTGCTAAATGTTTTCAGTCATAATTAGTTCAATAACACTAATCTATTAAAACTGAAAAGGAAGAAATAATTTAACAATTTACCGAATTTGGATTTAATCTAGAAAATGAAACTTAAAAAACTGATCACTAAATAATTTTCTCACTTGCTTTTAAAGTTCTACCTACAGATAAAGTGAGAGAGTGGCATGGACATATGTACACTACCAAACGTAAAATAGGTAGCTAGTGGGAAGCAGCCGCATAGCACAGGGAAATCAGCTCGGTTCTTTGTGATCACCTGGATGGGTGGGATAGGGAGACGCAAGAGGGAGGAGATATGGGAACATATGTATATGTATAATTGATTCACTTTGTTATAAAGCAGAAACTAACACCATTGTAAAGCAATTATACTCCAATAAAGATTTAAAAAAAAAAAAGTAAAAAAAAACCCACTTATAATTGAGTGAATCATGGGAAGTCAACAACACTTATTAAATCTTTGAAGTTTAAAATAAATAAATAAATAAATAAATAAATAAATAAATAAATAAATAAATAAAAATAAAGTTCTACCTACAAAATATTTTACTGAAATTAATAACATGATATAGGTCATAAAAAAATAGAAGGCCATGTAAAACAGCTTCTTTCTGTTAGTAAATCTAAAGACAGTGAATTATTATTATTTTTTGGAGGAAGCTTGTCTTCTTTTCAGAAAATTTTCAACTATACATTAAAAAGATAATGGATTAAATATGCACACTACTATATATAAAATAGATAACCAACACGGACCGACTGTATAGCAAAGGGAGCTGTATTCAATATTTTGTAATAACCTATAATGAAAGAGAATGTAAAAAATAATATATATATTTATATATATATATATATGTATAAATGAGTCACTGTACTATACACCTGGAATTAACACATTGTAAATCAACTATATTTCAAATAAAAAATTTAAAAAGATAATGGAAAACAAATATTTCAAATACCATAAAATCATGACAACATAAAGTGATTTTGAAGTTATCAACAAAAATCAACAAAAGTATGTCAAAATACCTATATGGTTTCATATTTTCATTCTGCCAGAAATACATCCTTCTATAAATTTCCAAACTCTGAACAACTCCAATTAAGCATGTTTTATATTTTATGGGTTTTTTTATTTTTAAGTGATATAAAGAAGAAAATTATGAATAGGCCATATCTTCTCCCTAACTTTGCCAATATTAAAATTTAAATTAATACAAACTTGAGAACTCAAACTTTTATGTAAAATTAGTCAAATATCTATTCTAAGAAGATGAGAATTGTTTTGTAACTCTTCAATGAAGCCTAGACGCAATAAAAATAAAGTCTTCAAAAAGAAAGCTTTCACGACGTTTAATATTTGAGTAATGATATTGTTACTGTTGTTACTGACAGGAAAGGGGGAGTTATTATTTCTAGCCCTCTCCCCCTGTCCCTCAAGAGAATGTCCTTTACATACCTTTAATCTCCACAGGGCCTCCAGTGGTGATATTAAAATAGCTCCATTTAATTAAATTCAAAATTATGCATTGCCAACTCATTACATTTCAGTTATAAATCTGGCTCAGGATAAAAGAAAGTAAAAAAAATAATAATAATAATTTTAAAAAACTTCTTGGTGAATGAGACGCAGTTTCTGCCTTCAGGAGGTTTATGGTCTAGATTTAAGAACCTGATCACAATACAATGTGATGACTGCAAAGATCAAATACAAGAGAACTTGCATGAAGAAATAAGTGATTATTCCTTTTGGTGGAGTTGGTGAAGGGTAATATTATTTTAAAAGGGAGGACATTTGAGCTGGACATTGAATAAAGAATTTAACTTTCCAAGTCATAAAGAAAATGAAAGAATGTTCAGACAGAGGAAAAGAACATGCAAAATCAAAGAAGATGAACTCATAATGGTTTTGATGAGTTTCAAGTATTATGAAGTCACCAGCACATGCATTGTCAAAGGAGACTAGAAGAAGATATGACTAGCATGTTGACCTGGAGATTGATCTGGTGTCAGCAAAATTATTCAGTAAAAAGCCAGATAGTAAATATTTTAAGCCTTGCAGGTCATTCACTTTAAATACATAGCTCTGCAGTTATAGCATGAACTCATCTATAGACAATATGTAAATGAATGTTCTTGCTGTGCTCCAATAAAACTTTATTTGCATAAACAGGTAATGATCAGAATTAAATCAGTGGACTGTAGTTTCTGACACTAAGAACGTTATGTTAAATGAAATATGTCAGTCAGAGAAAGACAAATACTATATGCTCTTACTTACATATGGAATCTAAAAAAAGTTGAACTCATATAAAAGAGATTAGAATGGTGGTTGACAGGAGCTGGGAGATGAGGGAAATGATGAGATTTTGGTTAAAGGGTACAAACTCCCAGCTATAAGATGCATAAATTCTGGGCATCTAATATACAGCATGGTGATTATAATTAACAATACTGTGTTATGTACTTGAAATTTGTTAAGAGATGAGATTTTAAATGTCATCATCAGGGACACAAAA
>RJWK010030108.1:0-24905 GCA_004363435.1 Platanista minor
GGTTGAGAGTCTGCCTGCCGATGCAGGGGACGCGGGTTCGTGCCCCGGTCCGGGAAGATCCCACATGCCGCGGAGCAGCTGAGCCCGTGAGCCATGGCTGTTGAGCCTGCGCGTCCAGAGCCTGTGCTCCACAACGGGAGAGGCCACAACAGTGAGAAGCCCACGTACAGCAAAAAAACCAAAAACAAACAAACAAAAACAAACAAACAAAAAAAAAATTAAACACCTGTATATGAGTTTTAAATTAAAAAAAAAAACAGTAAATCAGAAATAGAAGGGAATTTCCTTAATCTGATAAAAAAAATCTATAAAACAAAACAAAAACAGAAAGTATCATATCACATGTGAAATACTGAAAGCTTTCCTCCAGATAGCAGAAATAAGACACTTCAATTCCACCCTGAATAAAAAGACTAGCTAAATAAATGGAGGCATATAGCAGAGTCATGAATGAGAAGACAATTTTTTAATGATGTCAATTCTATTCAAATTGATCAGGTTCAATGAAATCTCAATCGACATTCTAAAAAATTTTTTATGAAAATTGAAAAGCTAATTCTAAAATTCTTACAATCATAAGAAGGCCCAAGAATAGCCATCACAACATTGAAGAACAATAACAAAACTAGAAGACTTAAGGTAATGGATATCAAGAATTATTATTGGGAATTCCCCGGTGGTATAGTGGTTAGGACTCTGCACTTTCACTGCCTAGGGCCTGGGTTCAATCCCTGGTTGGGGAACTAAGATCCCATAAGCTGCACGGTGTGGCCAAAAAAAAAATTATTATTAATCAGAATAATTGACAGACTATACTCTTGGCACAAGGAGGCACAAAAAAGATCTTTGGACCTGAATAGAAAGAACTAAAACCCACCTAAACATATATAGATACTTGATTTATGACAACAGTTGTACTACAGAGCTACAGAGGGAAAGCAGACATCAATGGAAAACACATAAATTAAAAAGTGTTCACCCTGTTAATTATCAAGGAAAAGAAAGTCAAAACCACAATGAGATACCACAACATAAACATACCCACCAGAATGGCTAAAATGAAAAAGACTGACAGTGCTAAATGCTGGTGAGGATGGAAAGTAGCAATACTCATACACTGTTGCTGGGGGATATATATTTGTCCAGCCATTTTGGAAAACTATTTGGCAATCTATATTAAATGTGAACTTAGGGACTTCCCTGGTGGCACAGTGCTTGGGAATACGCCTGCCAATGCAGGGGACATGGGTTCAACCCCTGGTCTGGGAAGACCCCACATGCCATGGAGCAACTAAGCCCGTGTGCCCCAACTATTGAGCCTGTGCTCAACAGCCCGCGAGCCACAACTACTGAGGCCACGTGCCACAATTACTGAGGCCTACACGCATAGAGGCCGTGCTCCACAACAAGAGAAGCCACCCCAATGAGAAGCCTGCTCACCGCAACAAAGAGTAGCCCCCACTTGCCGCAACTAGAGAAAGCCCGTGCGCAGCAACGAAGACCCCATGCAGCCAAAAATAAATAAATAAAAAACAAAATAAATTTATAAAACAAAAATGTGAACTTAGATAAAATGTACCACCCAGCAATTCCATTCCTAGTTATATACCTATCATAAATCATATACAAATCAAAAGTGCAAAAATGTTCATGGCAGCATTATTCAAAATTGCTAAACACGAGAATCAACCAAAGGTCCATCAACAGTAGAACTGATAAGTTGTAGCATAGTCACAACAAACATTATAGAACAACGATAATTAATGAACCATTGCTACACACAATATCATAAATGACTCTCACTATATAAACTAAAGGAGCCAGAGTCTGTAGAGTCCATACTCGATAATTCCACTAAAATAAAGTTCAAATATAGGCATAGTAATCTATGATAAGACTAGTGCAGATAGTGGCTACCTTCAAAGTAGATAATGGATAGGGATTGGAAGGGAGCAGAAGGGGCTTCTGAGGTGCTGGTGAGGTTCTATTTCCTGATCTGTTTGGTGGTTACATGGGCGTGTTCACTTTATGATTTGTTCACGTCAATAAAAAATTCATTTAAAAAATAAAATGTGTACATAGCTTTGGAGGCAGAAGATCCTAGGTTCAAATCCCAGCTCTTCCACTTCCTAGCTGTGTGATCTTAACCTTTCTGAACCTCAGATTTCTTCTTTGTGAATAAAGCTTAGTAATCATACCAGCATCACAAGGATACTATGCACATTAACTCAGATAAGGTGCTAATATATGCCTAATAAATGGCAGTGATAGTAGTAGTTGGCAATAGTAGTGGTTATGGTAGGCTTTCTGTGGGGAAAGGTGGGATATGAAAAGTTCTAGAAACCACGAAGAAAGAAAGAGGCACTGCCAAGACTCTCTGCTTAGTTCAAAGTTCCTCCAGTAGGGTTGGATCTTGAATTTATGTACATCAGTGGCAGTGTGCCATAATCCTTTTACACCCCCTACTTAACATAATCAATATTCTTTGAAGCAATAAATTCCTGTCCTCTAAGTTGCTTCAGGAAGTTTAATTTGTCAAAGTCCACTGACAGTTCTTGTTAAGCTGGGCCCTCAATCTTCCCTCTCTGGCCCTGTTTACTAGAAGCCTATGTTCTCACTGTTTGTTTTTGTGAGGTCAGACAAAGCATGTGTCTTGCAAACTTCTTTGCACAAGGCTCAGTGCCAAGCAGGGACCAGGGGTCTCCACCTACTTTCTTATCTGTCAAGAATTTCTTGTGAGTACAAAGGCTGAGGCAACTTTACTTGTGTGGCATGTCATAGCTTAATTATACATACAAGTAGAAAGTATATTAGAAGGCATATTTGTGGAAGGCCCAAGATCTAAAGCTGGAATGCCAGGGTCTGATTCCTAATTCTGCCACTTACGAACGGTGGAACTCTGGGCAAGTCACTTAATCTCAAGTTTTCTCAGCTTTAAAATGACAATAAACACAGTCCATAGGTCATAGGATTTCTATGAGAATTAAGTTAGTTAACGATACTGAGCACTAAGAACATGGCCTGGCACATAAAATATATTACAGAAGGAATAGCTGTACTATTATATGTCAGCAAATTACCAGCAACTTTAAAAATCTTCGAGTTAAAATAGCTCTAAAAACTCTATACTTGCGAACTGCCACTATTTATTAAGGGAGACTCCTTCACAATGTGAGTAAAACTCCTGACAATCCAGGTCCCCCGCCGGGCCAGCCTCCCCGTGCTCGGGGTACCCCAGGCCCACTGAACTGCTTGCAGGTCCCCAAATGTGCCAGGCCGCTTGGTCTCCCAGCCATTCATTCCTCCTCAAAACCCAGCTCAGCGTCGGCTCATCTATGGAGGTGTCCCTGATCCCACCAAGCACAGGATACTCCCTCCATCCTTTGTCCACCCATCTCTTAGAATATCAAACAAACAAGACTGCAATACATTTTAATTTCCCCAAGGAGACCGAGATCTTCAAGGGTGACGACACTTTCTTCATCCTCTTACCTAAAATCAGAATTGCCCCTGGCACATAATAGGGACTCAACAAAATTAATACTAAAGGACATTCAAGTTCTTTCTCCTAGTTTAAAAATCCTGGGTACAGGGCTTCCCTGGTGGCGCAGTGGTTGAGAGTCCGCCTGCCGATGCAGGGGACGCGGGTTCGTGCCCCGGTCCGGGAAGATCCCACATGCCGCAGAGCGGCTGGGCCCGGGAGCCATGGCCGCTGAGCCTGCGCGTCTGGAGCCTGTGCTCCACAACGGGAGAGGCCACAACAGTGAGAGGCCCGCGTACCGCAAAAAAAAAAAAAAAAAATCCTGGGTACAGAGACAAGAGTGGAGGTGGGAAATGCCCATCACACACTAAACAGGCACAGAAAATAAGCACGATAAACATCTATTTACTTCTCCCCCAAAGTCTTTGAGTAATAAACCAGCAAGAAAAAAATAGCTAATAAATGCACACGTTTATAATTTGAGAAACCAGCATGAAAAGATGAGGTCATTCCATGAATAATCAGAGAATGAGCATGACTTTGTCCTGTCATCTCTCTTACCCTATTGCCCACATAATTAAGTACAGTTGTAACTGAATCATGTTTACTGTTACTTCATGCTTACAACACACATTTCTCCCTTCCTTTCTTAAATGTGTGCAGATGATCCAATTCCCGGGAGCATCAAAGAACAGAGCTTAATAATGAAATGTTGAAAACCAAAACATATAAGGAAGTTAATCTGACACACTCAGTGATATGCATAATCATCATTGCGCTGCATGGTAATTAGGTAGAAATGGTAATAGTTCTCTTAGATGTCTGTAATGAGCATTGCTCTTAGAGTATCAAACTGAGTATTTCCAGAGTCAGCAGCAGGGAAGCCTGTTTCTATAACAAAATGGTTCTCAATTGTCACTGCACATTGGAATCACCAAGGGACCTTCTGAAAATCCTGATACCCAGGGCCTTTACCTCAAACCAATTTAATCAGACTCCCTCGGGGTCGTACCAGGACATCAATATTTTTTAATACTTCCCTGGTGATTACAATGTGCACTTAAGCTTAAGAATTACAGCTGTAAACAAGAAAACACAAGGGAGTTTGAAGTTGTTCTTTCCTTCTATTTTCCCACAGCACTGGGAACAAGCCTCCATTGAAGGCTCAACAAGCAATCAATCAATTACTATTAAGTAATTAATGGCTGATTAATTAACAATAATCAATTGACGTTCGTTTGTCACAAGACTTTGCTGTATCTTATTCTCCTTTACAAGATAACCAATAAGAGAAAAAAAAAAATAAGAAAAGAGAAAATCATCATTCTACCTCCTTCCAGCATCCTACATGGAACCTGAAACAGCCTGGCACTTAGAGGCATGCTGTCAAATCAGCCCCAGGACTTTTTTTTTCAACTGTGGTAAAATGCACAACATAAACTGTACCATCTTAACTACTGTTAAGTGCACAGCTCAGTGGCATTAAGTATATTCCCATTATTTTGCACCTATCGCCACCACCCATCTCCAGAACTTTTCTAATCTTCCCAAACTAAAACTGTACCCATTAAACAATAATTCCCCATTCCCTGCTCCTCCCAGCCCCTGGAAACTTCCATTCTACTTGATGTGTCTAGAAATTTGATTGCTCTAAGTACCTAATATAAAGTGGAATAATTTGAGTCTGACTTATTTCACTTAGCATAAAGTCATCAAGATTCATTCATATTGTAGCATGAAAAAGGAAGGGCTTCCTCTCCTTTTTAAGTCTGAATAGTATCTCATCGTATGTATATACTGCATTTTATTTACCCATGCATCCATCAGTGAGTATTTGCATCTTGTGAATATGCTATGAATATGCATGTACAAGACTCTGGGCTTTTTATATATGGCTTTACATATCTAGCATGGCCAGATTCTTAGTCAGAGAATCTCATACCAGATATGCAAAGGGGCCGGTACGGTGGGCAGAATTCTAAGATGGCCCCACTGTCTCTACCCATCTGGTATCAGGCTCTTATACAACCCCCTCCCCATGAGTGGAGATGGAACCTGGAACTTGCTCCTTGACAACACAATATAGCAACTGTGATGGGAGGGTCACCCAGCATATGTTATATAAGACTTCATCTTAGCCAACAGTAAAGAGATTCTCCAGCTGGCCCTGAAGCAGTAAGTAGCCATGTTGGGAGAGGGCCTCTGTCATATGAGGGGGACATATGACAGGGAACTGTGGGAAGACCTCTAGGAGCTGAGAGCAGCCCCTGGCTGACAGCCAGCAAGAAAATGGGGACCTCAGTCCTACCACCACAAGGAACTGAATTCTGCAAACAATCACTTGAGCTTAGAGGAGGACCTCTTCCACTAGAAAGCTCTAGAAAGGAACACAGCCGGTTGACACCTTGACTGCAGCCTGCTGAAACCCTGAGCAGATGACCTAAATAGCCTCACCCAGACTCCTGACCCACAGAAATGCCGAGATAACAAGTACGCATTGTTTCAAGCTGCTAAGTTTGTGGTAACTTGTTATCCAACAATAGAAAACTAACACACCTGGGTTTCCCTGAGTTTCTGGTTCCAAGGACTATCAAGCAGTATCTTCTCCTGCTCACTTTTTTTTGTTTGTTTGTTTTTTTGCGGTACGCGGGCCTCTCACTGTTGTGGCCTCTCCCGTTGCGGAGCGCAGGCTCCGGACGCGCAGGCGCGGCGGCCATGGCTCACGGGCCCAGCCGCTCCGCGGCATGTGGGATCTTCCCGGACTAGGGCACGAACCCGTGTCCCCTGCATCGGCAGGCGGACTCTCAACCACTGCACCACAAGGGAAGCCCTCTCCTGCTCACTTTTTACCTCCCTTTTTCTCACCTCATCTGGAGAGAAGAGACTGGAAGCTACAGATCTTTCTTTCCTTCATATTTCTCAGAGCTTGATTTGTAAACCCCAAAAAGACTACGAAAGTTGATGCTTGGAATTTACTAATTCAAATTAATTTGTCATGACAAACAAACACTCCTGGAACGATTCAAAGGAAATTGGGGATTCTTGGCCATAGATCTCAAAAACAAAAGCAAAAACCTGTCAAACAAGACCGCACTGAAAAATCTACAACTCACCAATGTCTCTAAGGAAAGTCTGCATGGAGGAGAGCAAATTATCTTAAAATGAGATTTTGAAGAACAAAAGGAGGTTTAGTTAAAAGATCATTACAACAAATATATCTTTCACACAGAAGGTACTTCCAGAGTCTAAAAACTGAAAAGCTTTTCCTTAGCTTTAGATTTTATTCCCCCTTCTTGAGAAGCAGTTTAAACCCTAGAAGAAGTCAGGTGATGAGCTGAGCTGCTCAGGCTTTGCAAAGAAAGGGGAGGCTCCCTGGAAACTGACTGCACTGGCAGAGGTCAGTGATGATGCTTCCCTCTGCAAGAAGAAAAGGTCACTGTCTTCTCAATCATACTATTTCTACTACACTCTTTCCTGGGAATCTAGCAAGGAAATGGGCAGTGTCCAGAATGGCATGAAATGTGTGTGAGGGAAAAAAATGGGTCAGGAAAGAATAACCCATTTCAGAGGACACTTAAAAGCCATAAGTAAGGAGAGCTGGAGGCTCTGCCCAGGCTCTCAGGAGAGCTATTCAAAGCCAGCCCTGCTATATTCACCTGGAGTAACTTACTTAGAGGCAAGCAGATCCACAAACTGCTATAAATATCCCATAAAGTAGTAAGAGAGCAGGCAAAATATAATAAGTGTAGGTTTCAGAGTTGTTCCGATTAAGTGGCAGCTGTCTCGGGATCTAGGTGAGGTTGCCCAGCTTTAGGCACTACTGAGGACCACCATGGGCTAGTTACTTACTCTTGGTAAGCCTCATACAATAATATTCACCTGGTAGGTTTGTTATGAAAATAAATGATATAACTCAGTGTCTGACCTATACTAGGAACTAGAAATTGTGTCTGGCCTATACTAGGTACTAGAAATTGGTACTGATGGCCCTTGACTAGTCTGATGCTGAGAGAGGAGGAGAATTAGGAGCAAACAAAATAAACATATAAGTGAAAGAAATGGGGGAGAGGAGACAGAAGGAACTACAGAAAAGAAAGGAAAGAAAACAAAACTAAAGAATTCAATATTCGGGGGCTTCTCTGGTGGCGCAGTGGTTGGGAGTCCGCCTGCCGATGCAGGGGACGCGGGTTCGTGCCCCGGTCCGGGAAGATCCCACATGCCGCGGAGCAGCTGGGGCCGTGAGCCGTGGCCACTGAGCCTGCGCGTCCGGAGCCTGTGCTCCACAACGGGAGAGGCCACAACAGTGAGAGGTCCGCGTACCGCAAAAAAAAAAAAAAAAAAAAAAGAATTCGATATTCGATAAACATTTGTTGAACTGAATGTGTTCATCTGAAGGCGTAAAGGGAATGTTTCCAGCCAAGGCTATGGGGTCAAAAATGGCTGTGGTTATTGTGCAGTAGTATAAAAACATCACAGAGCATGCTGCAACTCAGGAACGCCGACCACCAGGCAAGGGATGGGTGGTTCCGAGTCATCTGGGAACTTAAAATAAGCACTTCGATTTTTGATTTTCACAACAATTAGTGCTTGAGTCCTTAGTGTTTCCTGAGGCTTAATTACACATTTTTCCTAACACCTAGCAACTGACAGACTGGAAGATGTGAGGGTAAAGTGAGAAGGAACAGAGGGCGACTATAAACCAAGCAGAGGGTAATTTGAGAGGTTGAGAGAGGGCTTAGGTGGGGTGCAGAGTGAGGAGAGCCCAGGCCCTTTGGCTTCTAGAGAGAAAGAAGAAAAGGCAGGGGCAGGAAGTCCCCGGCGCTGGGTGCCAGGACTCGGAAAATCTGCCAAAATCTATCTCACTTCTCTGAGGTGTCAAGGCAGCTGCCACTGAATTCTAGGCAGGTTCTTCAACTCCTCCGCGCTCCTAACCTCTCCTTTTTCTGAAGTTTAACAGCATTGCCTATCCCCTCCACACCCCTCACCAACCCCAAGGGGAGCCATCCACTTTGCAGGCTGCTCCGGCTCTAAGAGTCGTGCACAGAACGGTAGAGAACACACTTCTCACATCAGGCAGACTCACACTGGAAACCTGGTTCAGCAGAGGACCTTGAGCAAGCTGTTGAACGCCTCTGAGCTTTCGTTTCACCTTTGGTCCAAGGTTAAAGTAACACCTAATACACAGAAAACAACAGACATCTAGCAGTTGCCCAAACACTTGGTTTTCTCACCCCATCCCTGAGTAGCCAGCTCTGATCTGTATGTCTAAATGCACATTATTGCTATAAAACATTCTGATTTCAAACATCCTAACAACAATAGCAGGGAGCTGTTTGTAACCATATCAAAAAAAAAATTAGAAACGTATCTATTTCTAATTATTTATTTAATTTTTTACAAGGCTTCCCAACTAAAATATGAAGAATCCTCCTCTAATTTTCATTTTGGTATAGTGGGATATTGCAGTTGTTACAACAGACTTTGTTTTTTTTTTTTTTTTTTTGCTGTATGTGGGCCTCTCACTGTTGTGGCCTCTCCCGTTGCGGAGCACAGGCTCCGGATGCGCAGGCTCAGCAGCCTTGGCTCACGGGCCCAGCCGCTCCGTGGCATGTGGGATCTTCCCAGACTGGGGCACGAACCCGTGTCCCCTGCATCGGCAGGCGGACTCTCAACCACTGCGCCACCAGGGAAGCTCACAACAGACTTTTTATTGACGTATACTTGGTTTAACCATTGTGTTAGTTTCACATATACAGCAAAGTGATTCAGTTATATATATGTATTCTTTTTCAGATTATTTTCCATTATAGGTTATTACAAGATAATGACAACAGTTCCCTGTACTATACAGTCAGTCCTTATTTAGAACAGACTTTAGATAGCAGATTTCTTGGTTTTGAATCCCTGTTCCAATATTAAAAACTGTGTAACCTTAGGCAAGTTATTTAGTTCTGTAAGCCTAGTTTCTTCATATATAAAATGATACATAATCACATCTATTATGATGGTGATAATAATATCTATTTCATGCGTTTGTTGTGAAGATTAAATAATCCAATATTTGTGAACCACTCAGAGTGGTGCTTGGCACATCATTAGCGATGTATAAATGTTGTTATTACTCTTATCATTATCATTCCATGCAAACACTTCTGCTCAGTAAAAGAGCTGTATTTCTATAATGCACATTCAAATGCTCGGCACTGCTTTCGAAAGGAAGAACAAATAATAACAAACATACGCTTTCTTCCTGGCTGTTTTTCCACATCTTGTTTAAATGCGTTACTCACTAGCATTTTCCACTTTTACCTATTCTGCTCCTGGGGTGGGAGTGACAAATGAGACTCATTGTCCTTCCTAAAACTAGAGTCAACATCTGAAGTCAGATGGCAAGTCTTTGTTTTACCTCTCCTTTTCAAAGAAGAACAATAGTTTCAGATGATAGTTAAAGCGTTCTCAGTGAAAGGAAGTCATACCAGCGACTTGCCAGATGTCTCTCATTAATTTGTCTGTGTTCCACCAGACATTCTGCACGAGCTCATAATTTTGCTCTGCTGGTGCTGAAGTTTGTTAAACAATGTCTACATCAACAGAAAATTTAATTTCAGTAAAAGGTCTGACCTCTGCAGGCATGGTTGTCTTGGTGCTCAAGGCAGGTCAGACATGGACAGAAATGCGATCTGAACCCTTTCTCACCCACCTTTGCCACTGATATTCAGTTCTCAGCCCTGAGAAGCTCTGTACTTGTTTCAGAACCCATTCGTGCTCCTCCATATATATCAGTCTGTTCCATCAGATGGATCAAATCCATTCTCTGTGTCCTTTTCACACAGGCCTGAGCTCTGAGGATCTAGCACTTGGTGAATATTAATGAAATGGGTAAGCTCTGCTCAACTCTGCTTGGAAGAAGCGGGGAAGCAGCATTGTTCTTCCTACCAATCAATGCAGTGTATCAAAATAAAGCAGACTGGTGCCCAAACTAACCTGACTTGAGCCCTTTGAATTTTGTGAGTTAAGAACACTAGTATACGTAGGGTCGGAGACCCCCAGAGGAAGAGAACCAGACATATCTTTCTTTTTTTTTTTTTTTTTTTTTTCCTGTACGCGGGCCTCTTCCTGTTGTGGCTCACGGGCCCAGCCACTCCGCGGCATGTGGGATCTTCCCAGACCGGGGCACGAACCCGTGTCCCCTGCATCGGCAGGCAGACTCTCAACCACTGCGCCACCAGGAAATCCCAAGACAAATCTTTCTTGACATAAGAGAAGCCATTTTAGGCCTAAGCCATTTTGTGATCTAAGTCTGGCCACAATGCTTGCTCTCGATCAGGCCAGAAAATAACCATATTGGAGACAATAAATCAGTTGTAAAGACTCCCAGTTCTGTTTCAAAGATAAAGATCAGTCTGAAGCATATTCTTGAGCTATTCTGCAGGATCCAAAACTCCCTCAAGCACTCAATCATCCGACTAACTGGAACCTAAGGAATGATCATGCTGACCTTTATTGATTTCAGTCAACTAGAGCCAGGACTCTGTCAGTCTTTGCCCCATTTCTACACTGAATTCTCCTCCATGAATATGCATAAACTGCCCAAGCTCCTTCATAAATATGCATGCACCCTTAGCTTAAAACTTTCCCAATTTTGCTGTTCAGGGACATACTGCTTTGGGAAATATCTTCGGTGTTCTCTTTACCTGCTGCAAGTAATAAATACTTCCTTCTCCTGCTCTTTGGTTTGGTAGTGTCTTTTGGCTTGACACCTACCCAGAGGCAAATCCAGTCTTTGCACAACCGTTTTTGGGATCGTAGAGGGAAAGAACTGGTTTCAAAGTCAATCTTGGGTTCTAATCTTAGCTCTGCCACTTACCATGGCCTATTCTGCAACTCCCCTGCACCTGTCTCCTCACTTCTCCAATAGGGGAGAAGCGTGAAACAATCTCTAAGGTTCTTCCAGCTCTAAAGTCTTCTGACAGTTACTGTAATAGATTTAAATCAGAGATCAGAGTATTTGATATACTGGAATGCTCTGACTCATCATGATTTATGATACTTCAGAAAGGCTCAGTACCTATAATAAAACGGGCTACATGCCCACATGGTTGTATGCTTCTGAAGATCTAAAATGGTCAGTGGGCACAAAGCCAAGTCCCTACAAAAGGCTATGATAGACCGCAGGTTCCATTCAGCTGAAGAGGAATTCCACATTGTGCCCACCTCAATCTGACAGGCTCATTTTCAGTGACCTTGTCCTAATACGGAACACAGGTCTTATTTTGTCTGTACATTCTCTCAAACTTGACTACGGTCACAATTCCCACCTCAAAAGATAGCGGTTACAGTCAAGACCACATAATTTAGAACTGCAGTATCCAATACAGTGGCCATTAGACACACGTGGCTATTTAATTTTAAAATAACTTGAAATTAAAAATTCAATTCCTCAGTGGCACTAGCCACATTTCCAGTGCTCAACAGCTACATTCTGCTGTTGGCTACCATATCAGACAACACAGATTATAGAACATTTCCATCATTGCAGAAAATTCTCTTGAACAGCACTGAGTTATTCTAGAACCTGATCTTAAAAAGTAGCCCCTTGAATTTTGCAAGAAACAAGTTAAAAGAGTTCTCCAATGCCATTAGAGCATACAAGTTCCTCCAAATAAAGCAGGGAGGTGCAACTATACTGTTTAAGCTCCCCCTTCCTACCTCACAAGAACACTTGCCGGGTACAAGACAACAAAGATGGCACGAGTGGGCTGCCTGGCAGTTGCTGAGGTTCACTTGTCATTTACAATACATTTGAACACAGGGGCCTCAGCAAACTCACAGACTGCAGTGGCATGGGTTTAAGAGTCTCTCATGAATTACCGCATCTGAATCCTCAAATTCGAAATCTATCATCCCCCCAAATGTTATTCTCTGGTTTCTCTCAGTACTTCATATCTCCCCATGCTGTTGATTGCAGGAGGGCTGGAATCTCCCCCCACTTTCTTGCTCATTGTTAAGTACTCATCAGAGACACCCTGTTCGACAAAAAGACTAAAAAACCATTCAATGACTTTCTGATCCAGTGTGGAGGGGGAACCTGATCCAAAATGTAGTTGACACGTATTAGTAAAAACAAATTTATTCATAAAGTCAGCCAGGAAACTTTAAAAAGTTCAACAAATAAATCATGAGAACCTAAAACTAAATGAAGGTGCCATTTTGACTGCTACCTTGAATTCTCTAATATCTAACAGGAACTGCTTGGAAAAGTAGCCAAACCAATGGACACTGTCCATCATCCTTTTATCAGTAAATGGTGCTCTCATCTTTTCTAATGTTCTAACTTCCAGAAAGTTTTTTCTTACAAAATTTTTGATAGACTGTATAAAGGATAAATTTGGATAAAGTATCCAAACTTTACTTACAGACTTTCTCTAAAACTGGAACTATTTGAAAGTGGAAAATGAATTGTAATATTGAGCACTTTCAAAGAAATGGACATTTAAAAATCTCTGAATTGATGTTAGCTATCTGCGTTTAGCCACTTATTCCAGACTTAAGGGGAAAGACATTTTGTAAGGGAAATTGCAGGGGAAATTCAGGTACAAATGTCTGCAAGGGGAAATAAGACATAAACCAGTCAATGAAAAAAGAGTGGTACCCATATTCTAATTAATTTTTCAATTTAGAACCAAAAGGCTTTATGAAAGCATAAAGAGATTATGAAGGCATACATAATCTAATTTGGTCTCTTTAGGATTTAATCATTAAGGGATCAGTTATCCCATTTCTTCATCGTATCCCCAACACAAACTTGTACCCACTGGGCCTGCCTTTATGATGGATGAGGGGAATCATTGTTCATCCTTATTCATCCGTCCTTATAAGGGCTATAATGTCTTTCCTCTCTTGTGTCCCACTCACTACAGACAGGTGGTTTGGCCCAAAAACTAACTGTGCTTAGCTAATTATTTCCTTTATCTTGTTATAATAGAGCTAATAAAAAATACAGAAGAATGTACTTATCTTGGATTGTTCTGTTACCTAATACCAGGAGAATAGTGTTTTGCCTCAAGATGGGCATAAGTCTTTGGAAAAAATGATTGAAAATAATCTTCATTCAAGAGGAGAAATCTGGTGGAATATGTAGGAAGAGGGAATTACTATTAAATTACTATTATTAAATTAAATTAAATTCTCTCACACTTCTCCTAGATATATAAGCACATTGTTATTGAAAGAATTTTTGTGGGTAAATAATATATTGTCTTATGTATACATATATAGTATGTATAACATATGTATGTGTATAGTACTATATAGAGAGAATGCATAATACAATTATTACATGTGCATATATCTCTTATCCATCAAAAGAGAACACTATGATGTTCACTTTTTGAAAAACAAACTTAAGTTTGTAAGCAACATTTATAATTTCTGAATTCACACCATTAAAAATAAATAATTATTATTTTTGCAATGGGAATAGATAGGGTCTTTCTAAGCCAACTAATAAATAAACTCTTGGCTTAAAAATAGTCTTCTGAACTCTAATGTCAATCAGATTCTTTCAAGCACAGAGTATTATGCGTTTATAATCCGGCATGACTTGTTTCCTTAACAAACATTTATTGCTCATTCACTGTGTGCCAAGCACTGTCAACAGATTGATGAATTAAACCTCCCTTTATAATCCTGTTATCAAAATCAATTATTTATTTGTTTAAGTCAGATGTTTTATCTTGATTTATATTATTTATGTGTGTGAATAAATTAAAGTTGTTTTCATTTCACAAATCTTGGATTTTGCAAGAAGGATCCAGGCTCAGCCAAGACATTATCAAGGCAAAAGATCTAATTTCAACTAATAAATATTTACTCATTTAAAAATAGTGCAGAAAGGAGACCCTAACTCATAATGTTTCTAATCGATCTTTTCTGGTTAGGAAATTCAAACTTGAGCCAGAAAAGAAATGTACACACACACACACACACAAGAATACTGTGGCAAATATTTACATGTTCTTTTAAAAATCCTTACTTTTAAAATTAATTCTAGCTTTTAATTGTTCCCTCTGCCTGAAGTAAGTGCCCTTTCTACCTGGTCTATCCTCCTTTTTCTCCTTTGGGTCTCAGTTAAAGGTCACCTCCTCAACCAGGTCTCCATGACAACCCCAATTCTGTCCCCTCCTTGACCTCCTCTCCCCCTTAATCCCAGACACCACCCACTCTACTGTCAGTTTCATCATATCATTCATCTTAATTAATAATTACACAATGTTTACTTGTTTCCGTGTATACTATCTTCCCACAGGAAATGCTCTGTGTCTATTTATTCACTGATGTATACTTAGCATCTAACACAGTGGCTGGGAGAAGGCAGTGCTTAACTAAAACTGTGGGATGAATGAATGAATGCACCCCCCTCAGAGGCATCAGCTTATCCCTTTTTCATGACACTTGCAGACCAAGTGCTAAGAAGTGGCTTTTGCTATACGTATTCATAATTCAGCGTGATTTGTGTATAGCTTTAAGTCTACTTCTTTGGAAGAGAGAAGGGCAGACTTCCTACAAAGACCTCTGCACTCTCCTAGGGTTTTCAAGGTAACAGAAATGACTTTTGTAAACTGGGTTCCTCAGTTACGCAAATCACAAACCAAAGTCCAGGTAAAGCACGAGTCCCGCTTTAAAGAGAAGTTCTACTTAAAGGGAGACCCCGTTGCAAAACAAAACCCTTTCAGAAGCCCCTCTATCCCAAAATCTGAAAGGGTTAATATGCGCTTCTCCATTGAGGAGACTCAATAAATAGCGCTCTCATGTTTCATAATATTTAAGGCCACCTGAGTCCAAAAGCGGGTGGGAACTTACCTGGAGTCCTTTCTGACTCTCGCTTTCTCAAAGGAAAATTCAGGAGGTTTGTTGAGGTCATAAGTTCGGGTGGTGGGCTCAGCAGACACACCAGCCTTCGCTCCCCTCCTGCTATGGAGGGAGACCAGTCCCGAGGTCTTGCGGTGGACCTCAAGAGGCACTTTATCCGGAGACGCCTGACGCAGGCTTCCTCCCTGCATGTGTACCACATCCTGAAGCTTGTTCAGCTGGATGCACTTGTTCTGGAGCTCCTCCGTGAGCTCTGCAATGGCCACAGTCTGCTTGGACAGCTGCTCCCGTAGCTCCTTCAAATGGTACTCCCGCTCCTGGATCTCGGCATCCTTCCTCCTCAGCTCTCTCTCCAGCTCTGTCACCTTGCTCCGGAGGGCACTGGTAGTGAGGTTCCCGGAGTGGCCATCTGGATTCTTGGAATGTTTGGGTTTCACGGAACCATTTCCCATTTTGCTCAAGGACCTGAGAGAGGGCAGAGAATTGGGGATTCCCTGGTGGAGTTTCACTTCCCAACCACCACCACCGCCCCTCTCAATCTGCTCTGTTTCATAAAGAGAAACACAGCGCTCGTCACTGTTTGGTAAGCAAGAAATTCCCCCACGCTTCCAGAAGTAAAGCTACGGATTGATTCCCTTTGTCCCTCAATGAGGAGGAGCTGGCACTTGGTTTCGTTCTTCCCCATCCCTTTGCTGGCCCAAGCATCCCACCAATTAAGCATTTTGCACAAACGGCCTGCGTTACCTGCTCTTCTCTTTGGTCGCTCTCTCCGGACAGCTGTCAAAAGCATCACAACAAAACTGCGATTCGGATGTCAGCATGGCAAAGATAAAACACCAACGAGCAGCTACCGCAGCAGAGGGTTGTTAATGTCACAACTCTCACAGCTCCCTGAGTGGTTACACTAAGAAACCTCCCCCTGGTTTAGAAAATAACACATCGGCACTTCGGGAGGAGGAGGCACAGTTGGTGTTGCTGTATTAGCACTTTTCTCCAGCCGTGTGTGCCTATTAAGTTTGGCTTTTCTGACAACGCTCGCTGTTGCAAACTTCTGGATGGCAGTTACCAGAAGGTAAAACAGAGGCATGGGGGTCCTTCTACATCCTTTACTTTATATCCTAAAGCCAAGATTGTCCAAGAAATGACAACCTATGGTACAATGCTCTATTATTTTCCTGTAAAGAATATCCTCAGTGTAGGCCCCAAAGTAGTTACTAATCCAGTGAGTCTCAGGATGTAACAGGCAGACTGGGGATTATGAGGCATGATTTTAGTTGATTCAAAAATGTTTTTTAGGGATTTCCCTGGCACAGTGGTTAAGAATCTTCCTGCCAATGCAGGGGACATGGGTTCAAGCCCTGGTCCAGGAAGATCCCACGTGCCGTGGAGCAACTAAGCCTGTGCGCCACAGCTACTGAGCCTGCACTCTAGAGCCCGCCAGCCACAACTACTGAAGCCCACGCGCCTAGAGCCAGTGCTCCACAACAAGAGAAGCCACCGCAATGAGAAGCCCGCGCACCACAATGAAGAGTGGCCCCTGCTTGCTGCAACTAGAGAAAGCCCACACGCAGCAACAAAGACGTGACGCAGCAAAAAAAAAATAAATAAATACATAAAATTTATTGAAAAAAAAGTTTTATAGTTCAATAGCTATGCATTTATTTTAACATTCATTAGAAATATAAATATTTGGCACCACAAAATTCTGAGGTTCAGTAAGATAGATTTACTGAGTCAATTCAGTGAAAATAGAAAAGAAATCATCTGCAGTTAATAAGCACATATGAGCAACATCAAAAAGAACTTGAAAGGCTGAAGTTTGAAAAATACTGCTTTGATTAATTACCATAAGGTTTAAGTCTTTTTAAGCTAGCTACTTAAACTTCATACCTTTGCACGTGTAATTTTTGACAGCCATAACCCAAGAAACTTGTAATCTAAGTTTGAATGACCGCTTATTATCTAATAAGAGATAGTTGGAAGCTTGAAGTTATAAATCTCACACATTCTTGGCCTTCTCTCTCCCCAAATTTCAAACTCAGAGAGAAATAAAAGCTTAGACTGATTTCACTAGCCCTACCGGAATCATGATGAACCTTTACAACAAAGACAAAGACATAAACAGCCTCTTAGTTTCAAACAGATGCAACCAAATAGTCAATGCAGTTCACCTAAGATGGATGGTAGAAACAGAAAATAAATGCACTTATAAAAGTAATCTTGCAATACCCAGACATTCTTCATAGAATTCAGGTTCAAAGTAGTCGTTAATAAACATTAGCCTCCAGGGAACTGCCGTAATATGTTGCAGAGATGTGGCAGGTCTAACCTTTAAGTTTCTGTTGACCCGGCAGCATTTACTATTCTTATATATTAGGAATATATAAAAAGGTTAAGGAGACTAGAATTCAAAGAAGTGGCCCAGGACACCGTGGTAACCTGAATAAGCAATTCAGAAGATGTTAGATTGGGGCCTGAGAATAAACTTGAATGAGATTCTGAATGACAGGCATGAGAAGGGTACCCCCAAAGGGACCTTAAACTAATGTGTGCACAAGTTTTTAACACACAGCAATGAGATATCTCCTAGATGTGCTTTTTTGGTTCATGGACAAGCATTCCTAATCCAAGGCAGGAAAAAGGGAGGGGAATGGGTGGAAGAAAAGAAATTGCCTTATAAAGAACAAAAGTAAGCTCAAACTGTTTTTTTTTTTTTTTTGGCGATACACGGGCCTCTCACTGTTGTGGCCTCTCCTGTTGCAGAGCACAGGCTCCGGACTCGCAGGCTCAGCGGCCATGGCTCAGCCGCTCCGCGGCATATGGGAACTTCCTGGACCGGGGCACGAGCCCGTGTCCCCTGTATCGGCAGGCGGACTCTCAACCACTGTGCCACCAGGGAAGCCCAAACATTTAAAAATCTAATATTAAACTAGCAACTCATTCTTTATTCTTAGAACAATTGTTTACTAAGACCAAACTAAGTGTCATGTACTATACCAGGGGCATAGCTCCATGAATTTGCAGTCAAATCCGACACAGAGAAGAGTTCTAGCGTTCTAAATGTGAGAAGGCTTAGAATCATTTTTGCTCTGTGTATGGTAGTCAAAACATTCTGTACCAATCCAATAATTTTACAAACCTGAAACACAATTAAGCAGAGGTGGTTAAATTCTCCCAAAACACCAGCTATCCTCTGGCTTTAATGAAGTCAGTTTGGAAGCTGAATAAATCTTTCGAGCTATTTAGAATTCTAAAGAGGGATGAAATGAGAGTAACTAACCCATCTTTCAAGTCACTAATTTAAGATATGTAAGGACTACTGAATGACACAATACTAAGTCTGATTTCTTACTTAGTTCACCCCTTTCAATTCTGGTGGCCCTCAAGCCAAGGCTTCAAGTATCTGGCTTCATAAAACCTAATTAGACTCCCTCTGTTTCCTGTCTGCATCAGTCACTAAGAGAGACAAGCTATTTCTCAAATACGTATTGCCAGGCACAACTGAACCACAGGATTTTGTTCCATCAATCTAGCAACTATAGGTTCTTAGAATCATTCTTGTAATTAGAGAACAGCATGCAAAGTAATAAGAAATGAGCTTGGAGATAAAGATGAGGATATTTTCCCTTCCAGTTTTATTGAAATATAATTGACATATAGCACTGTATAAGTTTAAGGTGTACAGCAAAATAATTTGATGTATACACATCATGAAACGATTACCACAAGTTTAGTGAACGTTCATCATCTCATATAGATACAAAATTTAAGAAATAGAAAAAAAAATTGTTCCTTGTGATGAGAGCTCAGGATTTACTCTCTTAACAGCTTTCATATATAACACACAGCAGTGTTAATTATATTTATCATATTGTACTTGACATCCCTAACATTTATCTTATAACTGGACATCTGTACCCTTTGACTGCCTGTATCCAATCCCCCCCCCCACCACCACCACCTCTGGTAACCACAAATCTGACCTCTTTTTCTATGAGTGTGTTTATTTGTTTTCAAAGTATAGTGAAGTAATAAGAAATGAGCATGGAGACAAAGATCAGGATTTGACATAAGCAATGAAGTCAAGCCAGCCAGGGTAGAAAAACAATCTGCCTTTTCCCAGCCGTGTAACCTTTGATAAATTACTTAGAATCCTTGGTTTTCTAATCTAGAAAGTGAATATAATTATGCCCATCTCATAGATTTATTATGAAGATTATGTTTGTAAGGTATTCTGTGCATTGTCAGGCGTGTAGTACACACCAAGTAGCGTTTATAGTATGTGACTAGCAAGGCACTAAGTGACTTGGTATGAGGAAATGCCCAGAAGGCATCATTACTGGGTGGGGAAGAAGTCTAGTAGGCTGGATGTCTTCCGGACAAGAGGTCTTTAAAGATGAAAATTATTGGGGGCGGGTGAGAAGGGTATCCTTACTCTGTCTTCATTAAGACAAAAAGTCATTCTGGAACAAACAACCTGGGAAACCCTGCCAGTTAAGGGAAGCCCCACCAAAAGAGGAAGACCAGAAAGTTTCATAAGCAACCCAGCCCAGGTTCCAGGACTGCAAGGACTCCTCCTTTGTAACTCCCTCATGTAGCCTCTATCTATTTACACATATTACACTGAAATCCTTAAACCAAAACGGCCCACCTAATTATCTTCAAAGGCAACAAAAAACGTGGTTCACTTTGAAGGGGATATTCTTCTGCAGCCAGGGATAGGAGAGAGGAATACAATAAGCAGTGGCATCTAGCAAAAGAGAGGAAAATTATATAAAGTTATAAATTTTTATTACATTAATTTAATCACGATTTAGGAAATGTCATATACAAGAGGTAACTAGAAAAGACACAGGAAAAGCAAAACTGACTGTGGATGCTCTTGCAGGCAGATTAACACCTGACAGCCAATGTGGGAGGAATCAGCCTTTGTTGTCTGTTTTTCCTCCAGCTCTAAAGTAGTTTGAAACCCAAATCTTGGCTCTGATCTAGATAGTATCTGTTTTTCTCTCTACCCATCTGGATTCTGATATATAGATCTATAAATACAGGAGATGGTATAGTGTTGGCTAATGTTATAGAGCCAGAGTCCCAATCCAAGCACTCTCACTTAGTATTTATAAGCCCTAGGCCTTGACACTGGGCGTGAATGTGAATAATAGAAGAGGTGGATAGACACATAGATAGATTGACAGAGAGATAAGATAATGCTGCATATCATTTAGAATTGTTAGAGGGTTAAATGAGATAAACCATGATAAGCATTTAGCACAGGGCTTGATGTATAGTATGTGTTCAATAAATATTAAACATTATTGTTATTACTGTTAACATTATTTAGCCAATAAAACAACTCATTTTAGTGGAAAAACTTATTGATCAAAAAATATGTACTAAAGCAACAGGACAGTATAGGAGAACAAAGTTAGAGTGCTGATACTACCAGACTTCAAGACTTACCATAAAGCTTCAACAATCAAGAAAACATGGTATTGGTGAAAGAATAGACAAATAGATCAGTGGTACAGAATAGAGAGACCAAAAACAGACCCACAAAAATTTAGTCAACTGATTTTTTACAAAGGAGCAAAGACAATTCAATGGGGAAAAGATAGCCTTTTTAACAAATTGTATTGGAACAACTGGGAATCCATATGCAAAAAAAAAAAAAAAAAAAATCTAGAAACAGACTTTACATCTTTCACAAAAATTAGTTCAAAATGAATCAAAGTCCTAAATGTAAAACACAAACTATAAAACTGCTAGTAGACAATATAGGAAAACATGGAAGTGATCTTGAGTTTGGTGATGACTTTTTAGATAAAACACTGAAAGCACAATCAATCCATGATGGGAAAAATCGTTAAGTTGGACTTCAATAAAACTAAAAACTCTGCTCTGTAAAAGACACTGTTAAGAAAATGAAACAACAAGCCACAGACTGGGAGAAAGAGTTTGCAAAACACATATCTAATGAAGGACGACTATCCAAAATATACAAGGAACTCTTTAATATTCAACAACAAGAAAAAGAACAATCCAGCCGCAAAATGGGCAAAAGATCTAAACAACCACCTCGACAAAAAGATACACACATGTCATATAAGGATATGAAATGATGCTTAATATCCTATGTCATTAGAGAATCTCAAATTAAAACAATGAGATACCATGTTCCTTGGTACTTATCCAACTGATATGAAAACACAGGCCCACACAGGGGTTTACAGCAGTTTTACTCCTACTTGCCAAAACTTGGAAGCAACTAAGACGTCCTTCAGCGGATGGCTGAATAAACAGACTGTGACACATCCAGACAATGGAATATTATTTGGTGATGAGAAGTAATAACTATCAAGCCCTGAAAAGACATGGAGGAACTTTAAATGTATATTGCAAAGTGAAAGAAGCCAATCTGTAAAACCTACATCCTTTATGATTCCAACTATATGACATTCTGGAAAAGACAAAACTGGAGACAGTAAAAAGGTTAGTGGTTTCCAGGAGACTGGGGAGAGGGAGAAAGGAATGAATAGGTGGAGTACAGGGGAATTTTGGGGCACTGAAGCTATGTTGTACGATACTGTTATGGTGGATACATGTCATTATATATTTGTCCAAGCCCATAGAACTGAACAACAAAAACAGTGATCTCTAATGTAAGCTATGGACTTCAGTTAATAATTTTTCCGTACTGGCCCATCAATGTATCACACTGATGCAAGATATTAAGAATAGGGAAGGGAACGGGAGACTATGGAACCTCTCCATACTTTTCACCTTATTTTTCTGTAAACCTAAAACTGCTCGAAAAAATAAATTCTATTAATTAAAAACAAAACAAATCATGTACTAGGAGTGAATGCAAGAAAGCTGATGGCATATTTAAGGAACAGGCTGAAATGCATGATGGGTGAAAGAGAGTGATGAGAAGTGAAGCTAAAAAAGTAAGATACTAGAATGAGATACTGAAAAATTTCAGTTGCCATTTACGGTATCTGGATTTTAGTGTAGGTCAAGTTTTTTTTTCAAGTTATATGGTCAGATCTGTCCTTTAGAAAAATAAACAACTTTTTTTGGCAATAAATATGGAATGGAGTGAAAAGAGCTTAGAGGAAGAAAGACAAAATAAGAGGCTATAAAAGGCTACTGCACTAATCCAAGTAAGAGAGGATGAGGACAGAGTTAACATCAGAAAGCGTCCCAACCCTATTCTAATATCTTGAACTCAAGAAAAAATGAACCATCTCCATGGTAGCCAAAAGAGAAAAACACTATCATAGGGGATCTGGCAAAAGCTATGGCTATAGGCAACTCTGCAATTTCCTTCCCTTCAATAAATCATGAAAAGTAGAATAGATTCTTTTTCATGATATGGGCAGGTTAGCCTGAAGTCAAATGAATGACACAGACTTCTCGAGATAGTTTTCTAAGTACATATGAAACCGATGCATCTGGTGTTACTCTTAACTTTGTCTCACCAAATGTCTTTTAGAAAATAATTAACCATCACTGAGTATATAAACCCCTGCTGCTCCTCCCTGAAGCAACCACAAAGAGTTGTCCTTGCGAGAAACAGCTCAATTTCATATTGATTCTACAATTCAAAGCGACTGTCCATCTGACCTTGTGACTGTTGACCTAGGGCTCAGTTTTGAATCTACTGCTTGTTTTCTCTGTCTATGGCGTTTTAATTTGTGGAGTAATTCTCTCTTGTCAGGCAGTCATATGAGCTTTTATTGTACCAAAATTTCAGCTACTCCTGAGGCTATCTCCTTGTAATGGCACCCTCACACACACACCCTGCAGAATGTTTACAGTGAGTCTTATAAATGCCACGTATCCCATATGTTCACTGCCAAATGTAGTGGCATTCCATTCAGCTATTTTGGGGTGCCATAGTAGCAGATAGGAGGCAAACACACAGAAATGTAATTATATAGGTGTAGGTCCAGAGACGGTAGCTGATGGAATTTGAGTGATGTTAAGAAGAAAGATAGGGCTTCCCTGGTGGCGCAGTGGTTGGGAGTCCGCCTGCCGATGTAGGAGACGCGGGTTCGTGTCCCGGTTCGGGAGGATCCCGCATGCCGCGGAGCGGCTGGGCCCGTGAGCCATGGCCGCTGAGCCTGCGCGTCCGGAGCCTGTGCTCCGCAACGGGAGAGGCCACAACAGTGAGAGGCCCGCGTACCGCCAAAAAAAAAAAAAGAAAGATAAAGATCTGGAAGTTGCCATTGTGGCAACTGGGTAAGAGAAGATGTCATTAACCAAACCGAGGAGCAGATTTAAGGGATATGACAGTGAGTTTAATTTTGGACAGTTGGAGGAAACTGTGGAAAGTTTAAGGTCAAGAAGTTTCAGTAGGGAGTAAGAAACAAGGGACTAGAAAATCAAAAGGGGGGAGCTGAAAATACCTCGCAATCATAAGTAAAAGTTGAAGCTGAAGAAGTAGATAAAAGTGCCCATTAGATTGGCAATGAAGAGAAGAAAAGTGCTCAGGTCTGTATGAAGTTTGAGAGAAAAAACTAGGTAAGAAGAAGCTATCGTGTTAGAGAAAGGATGTGGAGGGATTAATTGTATAAGACAAGATGGTGGGAGTAATACTGCAGAGGCAGAATCTCTAAATGTGGTAATTAAATGGGTGCACACAAAAGGGGAGTCAAAAAAGATTCCAGTGTTTTGATCTTGGCAGGCGGGGAGGAAGGCAGTACTATGAACTCATTCATTCATTAAAAATGAATAGAGCACCATCGTTGGGTTAGGCACTGTGACACTGACCACAGTCAAGAGAATAAGCAAGCTTTATGGAAAAAGTGATGAATCTGGATGAATATCTGTTGAGTTTGAGGTGCCTATGAGTCATCAAGGTGGAAATGTCCAACACATGGTAGCAAAGAAGAAAGGTCAAGGCAAGAGAACACTTCATAGGTAGGAACTGAAGTCCCACTAGTCGATGACATCACTGAGGGAAAAAAGAAAGGAATGCCTCTATGGTTACGTATGTACATTTAGATGGTACCTGTGGATATTATTTATAGGAGAAGAGGAGGAGGAGATGCAAATAACAAAAGCAGAGAAGGAACAGCTGTACAGTAAGAGATCTCGAAGTACGCTGGAAGCCATAAAGATAAGATTTTCAAGAGGTGAGCAAGCTGCAGTTCACATCCCAGAGACATATCAAAGCACATGAGGGGAATATACTGAATTTAGTCTTTCACAGAAGAGTTGGGATAGAAACCGGATTACAAAGGATGGTGTGAAGAGCTGACACTGAGGGCAGGGACTTCAACGTGGTACCATGGTTCATGCAGTGGATTTTTAGAATGGTGAAAACTTGAGAGTATTTGTAAGCCCCAAATAATGAATCAGTGAATATAGAGAAAACGAAAACAGGAGAAGAGGGGATAATTGATAGGAAAATAGCCTAGAGCAAGCAAGACAACACGGGCTCAAAAGACTTGGGCAGCATCCAGGCAACATACGCCTTCGCTGTGAGGTGAATTAGCCCTCACTTGTAAGGATTTCAGAGGACTGAAATGGAGCATTTCAGGTAAAA
>RJWK010030109.1:0-11793 GCA_004363435.1 Platanista minor
AAAAAAAAAAAAAAAAAAAAAAAAAAAAAAAAAAAAAAAAAGCTCTAATAGCTTCTACTGCTTATAACTATGAATAAAAATGTTTCTTTGGAAAAATGTAGTCCAAACACCAGACACAAGCAACACATCCTCCCTCCCCTAAGCCATTCCCAAGGAAGAAAATGTATTTGGGGCAGTACTCACAGCAGAGAGGGCAAAAGCACAGTGGGACCAAGCGCCACAGACATAGGGAGTCAGGGCTGATGGAAAGCTTGAATGTTTCAGATTCTTTTATTCATGGCCACTATAACAGTAATGATAATACCAATAATACCACTGGTTGGGGCTTACGGTGTACCAGGCTCTGTGTGCATCATCTCATTAATTCTCACAGCCACCTTTTACGGTAAGGACTAATACCATCCCCATTTTACAGCTGAGGGAACTGAGACTCTGCGAAGGTAATACATTTGCTCGATCTCACAGGCTTGAGTGACAGACTCCAGCCCCAGCCCCTGACCACTGCCTTCACTGCCCTTCCACTCCTGAGTGTCCATTTGTGCAGCTTTTAGGGCTCATTCTACAACCACCCTGGGAGGGAAGGGCTGATCCCATCTACAGTTGAGGAAACTGAGGCCCAGAGAGGGGAGAAAACTTGCCCAAAGTTGCACAGCCGGGAAGTGGGGATCTCTGTGTGCCTGACTCCTCCACTAGGGCTCCCTCCCCGGCTCCCCTCACTCCCAGCCCTCACAGAGATGAGACGGGTGGGGTGGGGGACTTCTCACTGCAAGCAGCAGCCTGGGCAACTGGGGAGCCTGTTCATTTATTCCTCAGCTCATCCTGCCCTGACCACCAGGCCCTTCCTGACATCACACCTCCCTTCTCCCCCCAAGAGCATGCAGCTGGTACTTCCTTAATGTGCCTGCCCTACTTTTTAAGGAGGGACTCTATCCAGGAGGTAAACACAAAAGACTTGCTTCTGATAATTGATGATCTCACGTCTCCCTTGGATGTAAATGGACCCCATAATAGTATGTCATTATGTTCTGTCGGGGACAAAAGAACCCCAAACATCACACCTATGCCTGGGTCACAGGTGCTGGTACCCACACAGGGGTGTCGGCATCATCCAGAGGAAACAGGCTGAGGGTCATCAGCTAGAGCTTCCAGAGTCATTGGGTGCCTGTTGGAAGCTCCTGGATGTAGGACATGCGTGGGGTAGGCAGGGTGGCCGCCTGCAGCCCTTGAGATCCAGCCAGGCTGCGGCCAGCCTCAGCTCTACCTGGCCCACAAGGTGAGCAGCAGAGGCCTGGCCAAGTGCTGGCCGTCTCTCCAGGCCTCCTCCCCTGACACCGCCTGAGCTGCTGGCTGCTGACCTGCCTCTGTTCTCCACACGGTCCAGCTTTAGTCCCTCTGCCTCGGCCATGGGATGTGGTATCCCAGGCCTGGGCCTCAGTGTCCCCCTGGTCTTGCCAGCCTCGGCCGCATGCCCTGCCCCAGTGGGAACTGTCCTCTGGCCGTTGTCCTATGTGATCCACCTCTATGGCCGGCCGCAGAGCTGGGCCCAATGCGGATTCCGCACCCCCCTTCTCCCCGTAAGAGCCCGACAGCAAGGACGGGAAAGCCTGGGCTCCCCTGCAGGCTCCCTCTAGAAGGTGCCCAGGGTGAACGCTGGGGTTAACGCATGGGCTTGGGGTGCTTCTAGGTGTTACTAACCTCTCTGCAGCCCAGCTCCCTCATCGTAAAACCCTTTTCCCTCTATAGACCTCAGTTTCCCCTCCATCAACTGCAAAAGAAAGGGTACACGTCACTGGCTCGTCCCCGTCTGTGTTCTCGGCAGCATGTGAGCTCCACAGCACAGGGCAGAGCCTGTCTTGCTCACCACCGTGTCCCGGTGCCCTGCACACAGTAGGCCTTCAGTAAACACTTGTCACATCGATGCACGAGTGAGGAAGTATATAAGCAGCTCGAGTTCGGCCACTGGCAGACTCTGGAATTCACCATGCAGCCCAGGCCGGGAGCACACCTGTCAGAGGGAGTCCGGGTCCCGGCCACCAGCTGAGACGGTCTGCTCTCCTCCAACAGTGTTGCGTGGGGGCGGGACCCAGCGCTCACCACACGCCTGCCGCCCACCCGCCTTTCCGGCCCGCCACTGCGGCCCTTTCAGAGCCCCTACCTGCTGCTCTAGAGCCCATTGTGTGCCTCCCTCTGGCCAAGCCCTTCCATGCGGAAGGCTTCCTCTCTCCTCACTGCCAGCCTGGCCCACCTGACTCTGTCGCCGCTGTCCCCTGCACTCTTGCTACCCAGCCCTCCCCTGCCTCCCAGCAGCCCCTGGCTCGTTGGGTGTCCAGCAGGGCTCAGGCCACTCCTCTGTGGGCCCTGCCTGTCCAGCTGCCCTCTGAGCTGTGTGACAAAGGCCCATCTGTCTCCGAGCCCCAGGAGCAGGGATGTTGGGTTCAGCCAGAGCAGCCCAGCAGGGCCCCTTCCACATCTGCACGGCCAGTCTGCTTCTGGCAACCACAAGAGGGGCCAGAGAAGCCAGGGAAGTTCACCTAATGGGGTTAGAGGCTGGTGAGAGCTGGGGTGGGCTCCGCAAACCTCCAAATGGGCCAGTTCTTGTGTACTTGGATGTGGGGCACGTCCCTGGGAGACCCTCCTTGTTCCTCAGTTTTCTGGAGCTTGAGAAAGTCCTCCTAACCCAGCACCAGATGCCTCCACAGGCAAAGGGCTGAGCCAAGGGCAGTTACACGGAGGAGTTAAGGGTCTGAATGGCCAGTGGGAGCCCAGCAGGACTCAGCTCCTCAGTCACCCCTGGGGCTGGGGACGACCCGAGGATGAGGAGAATGGGTGTGTTTCCTCTCCTGTGAGATCAGGGGGGGCCTGGACCACCTCCAGGTCTCCATCTCCCCCAGGATGCCACGATTCTCCTCACTCCTCCTGGGGTCCCTTTCCCCACACAGAGCCCTTGGGGCAGCAGGGGGAGGGGCACGCCCCCCGAGGCCCCAGGGCCACACGTGGAGGGGCCATCGCCTGAACCAAGGCCTCCTGAGTCTCCTCCACAGTGCTCCCTGCCCCGTGCTCCGGGTGATCTCAGCCCCCACGGGCCAGGTGTCATGAACACAGTGAGTCCAATCCCACAGAAGCGGAGCCTCAGAGAGGTTTTCACAGAGCTGGGAACCGACCGTGCTCTAAAGCCCGTGTCCTCACTCAGACACTCTGGAACTGCCCCCTCATTTCCTGATTCTTGATCTCCTCTATAGTAGGCACCTGGGGTTTCCTCCCCATCCCTGCCCCCAGCTCTCTCCTCCTGCCTTTTATGGACTCCTGATTTGAGGGATTTTTCCATTTTTTTGGTGGGGGGGGGGAGGATCTGCCCCTCTCCATTCTCCTTCCATGGGGCTGAGGTGGCCTCCACCGTCGTTTCCAGGGCTGGACCGTGTGACCCTGTCCTGGCCAATCAAAATTCTGCATCCCCCTAGCCCTGTAGGGCACCTATTCTGGTGAGAATAAGCAATGAATAAACAAATGAATATGTAGCTTAGTGTCAGATTAATGCTATGAAGAGAAACAAAGCAAGGTAGGGGTAGAGAGCAATGAGAAGGGGACCTGAGCCAGGGATGGGGATGAGAAAGCACTTGATAGGGACCTGAAGAAAGTAAGGGAATGAGCCACGGTGGGAGAGCATTCCAGGCAGGGAGAAGAGTGAGTGCAAAGGCCCTGAGGCAGAAATATACCATTGACTGTAGAGGAGGAGGGGAGTAGGAGGAGAACTCGGAGCAGTGGGTGGCAGGAGGTCATCCAGGGCCACTTACAGACTGTGAGTTTTACACTAAGCAAGATGGGAACCCAGTGAGGACTCTGAGCAGAGGATGGACATAAACAGTTATGAATTATAATCACAGTAATAATGGTAACCACCTATACATGGTTACTGTAGGCCAGGCCCCTCTTCTGAGCCGGTCAAATATGCATTCATGGAGTCCTCACAACAACCCAATGGGCAGGCAGTATTATCTCCACGAGTTACAGATGAGAAGTCCAGGCTCAGAAAAGTTACATAAACCACTTCAAGGTCACATGGTTAATAAGTGGCAGAAGCAGGACTGGATCCCAGGAAATCTAGTCTAGCTCTTTGCTGCTGCCTCCACTTAAAAGGTTGATCATCCCTATTTTACACATGAAGAAAATAAGGTTCAGAAGTGATTTGACGTTCAAAGGTGGCAGAGCTGGGATTTGAAGCCCAGTCGGTGTGGTTCAGTGCCCAAGCCTGGAAAGCTGAGCCTGGAACCTGGCTGGGACCCTGCTGCCTTCACCCACCTTGGGGGGACCCAGGCAAGGGAGCCACTCCCCCTGGGTCTCTTGAGTCCCCTGTCACTGTGGCCTTGAGCTCCGCCCCAACCCACAGGGCTTGGCTCCTGCACCAGCCTATCTCCTCCGTTCCTGACAAACCCTAAGGCTGCCCCTGACCTGGGCCCTGGGCCCAGGCACGTCTGTGCTCCACTAGGTGCCTCCTGGATCCAGCCCTGGGACACCAGCTGCTCTTGTTAATAAGTCTTATTAGTAGGTGTCTCACGTGCTCCAGCAGTTGTCAGCCATGAGGTTCAAAGCACACAGCTAGCTCATCAAAGCTACCCCCGTGGGGAGGAGCAGCCTCTCCGCGGAACACTGCTGGGTCTCAGAGAGGAGCAGCCTCTCCGAGAGGCTTGGGGATGGCCAGGCCAGGTCTCCCATCACCTCTGCCACCACCTCATCAAAGGGTGCAAAATGGCAGACTCTACCAACAGGGCAGCCGCCCGGCAGGCTGAACCTACCCTGAGCAGAGCAGGAGGTCAAAGACCAACAGCGCAGACGCCCCAGCTGAGCCCTCTCTCCACCTGTGGGGAGGGCCGGGCTGAGGCGGGAGGCATGCAGATCCAAGTGGCCTGGTGGCAGCAGGAGGACAGTTGTCACCGACGGGGCCTGGGTTGGCCTTGGTCAAGAGAGAGTGGAGTTTGCTGGTTCAGAGCCCCAGCCACCCGTGCACGGGATTCTCTTATGAGCATAGCAGACGCTGTGGCTGACCCGCCCGTGTCCCCTGGGCACTCGCCCTCACACACCAAGGAAGGCAGCCCCCTGAGGATACCCACAACTCTGTGCCTCCTGTTTCCTCCACTAGACCACGTCCAGTGACATTCACTCACAAAAGAAAGTGTCCACTATTAGCCGGGAGCTGTCCCAGGCTTGGGGCCACAGCTTTGAGCAGGACAGGAAAAGGCCCGTCCTCACTGGAGCTGACGTTCGGTGGAGAGACGGACTTGAACAGACACAGCCATGTCCAGAGGCAGGTGGTGACACTCGCTAAAGGAACACAAAGCAGGGTGAGGGGACCGAGGTGACAGCGTGCGGGTCAGAAGCCGATGTGGCCTCACTACGCACAGAGCGAGGTGGGGACCAGGGCTTGTCCTGCCTGAATCCCCGGCCGCACAGAGCCGGGCACGGGCTGCCCTCGGCCAACGCCTGCTGACTGAGCGTCCAGAGGGACGGAGCCCCCTCCCTGGGCCCTTGTGTGGGAAGGGGCGGACAAGCGGGGCAGGTGAGGCTCATCTTTGTCCTCCGCCCCGATGAGATGTCTCCACACGACCGCGTTCCTGGAGAACTGGGGCCCCTGCACACTGTTTTCCCAGGATCTCCGGGCTCATTTCAGCAGATGGGGCCCAGGAGGGAGGAGGCAGATGGGGGGAGGGGGGAGGAGAGAGCAGGACTCCTCCCCACCTTCCTTTCCCAGAGGGGAGGAAAGTGGCTCAGAAACCCCCCTCCCAGTGGGGACAGAGCTGGGGTGGGGACTCAGGAAACACATCACATGACCAGGAAAGTGACCCAGGACTTGACCGTTCCCCTGGAGAACAGCTGCACACGGCCCCCTCCTCCCCCTCCCTGCCCGGAATCTCCACAGCCCCCCATTTCCCTTGGAGTACGTGTTTCAAGCACATTGTTTTCTCCTGTTGATAAAGTGTGATTTATTTAAGGCTCTCTGATGGTTACTTCATGTCTCCAAAGCCTACTTTTTACTGGAAGATCAATTCCAAGAAAACACCCCGAGCCCATGGAAGTTAGACCTATTAACAAGTGCTAAGTGGCCTTTGACTAAGACCAGGAAGTGACAAAAACTCAGACTGGGCAGCTCTGCTGGGAGCTCTGGAGGGCCATTCACAACAGGGTTTTACAAGTCTTAATTATTTCTCCTCCAGGTAAAATTAAACTTCGTCTGAGTTCAGAAAGCATGATTAAAGAGACCCATCAGAGAGCCAATCAGTCCCGTGTGGTGAACGGAGGGGCCCCTCTCAGAACAGCCTCTGGTTCCCACAGTCTCACACACACAAACACACACACACACACACACACACACACACACACGTTTGAGCATCGGGCATGCTCACAAGTGCAGGGGCAGTGAGGAGTGAGAGGACTGGAAATGCCACCTCAATACCACAGTCCATCAGGAAAGGGGGCCAGGAGTGGATCTGAATCAGCAGAGACCATTTCTAGAGGCCAAGAGAGGTCTGGGGGTGGGGGAGGGGACAGTGTCCTAATTATAATACATTAATAGGGATACAGTTTCCAAAGACTCTGATTTCTGGGAGTGGACTCTGATTTCTGGGAGTGATTTCTGAGAGCCATCAGCTCTCAGCCACTGGGAACTTCTATGTGCCAGGCCCTGTATTATCTTATTCAAACCTTGCAATTACCTAATGCAGTAAGTAATATTATTATCCCCATTTTGCATGTGAGAAAACTGTGGCTCACAGAGTTAAAGTCATAAAACTCTCAAGCTGCAAATCAAAGTCAGGTCTGTCTGATGCCAAAGCAGAAGCACTTCACTCTACTAGTATGCCTCCCTCTGTTTGCATACTCCCAAGATGGGGAGCTCACCACCTCTCAAGACAGCCCATTCCCTCTCTGGACAGCTTGAAATGTTGGAAAGTCTTTCCTTTAGGCCACACTGAGGACATCTACTTCTTCCATATTTGAAGATAATGCTCTCATTCTCTAGAGATGTTTTACCCCTGGGTTCTACAACCCCACTCCTCAGCACTCCTGGTGATTCTTCCTGAACGAGGGGACATGTGGTTGGTCATGGATAGCTGGATGAACTCTCCTTGATTCCCTGCCCTGATTTTTATTAGACGTCTGAATGATGAGATTTGAAAACACTCATGGTAATGTGATTACAAAATTGGCCACAGTTCCCAACTCTTTCCTGTGTCCGTGCCCTTTGCAATATGACTTTGCAGTTCTTCCCAGCAAGAGGTAAAATCTATATCCCCACTTCTTAGTCTGAGCTGGCCTTATAACTTACTTAGGCCAATACAATGCTGCAGAAGTGACATTGTCCATTTCTGAACCTAAACTTCGAGAGGCCCTATGTACCTCTGCTTTCTTTTTTGTAACCTGCCTTCATTATGAGAACTGCTCTGGACTAGCCGCTGGAGGATGAGAGAACATGAGGAGCAGAGATAAGCCATCCCAATGGAGGTCATACTAGACCACCCAGCCTCCAGCCAACACACCCAGCTGCCCTGAGATACTAATGACCCCATCCAGGACCAGCCCAGCCCAGCCCACCGCAGCAGAACCACCCAGCAGACCTACAGACTCCTAAGCTAAATAAATGCTTGTTGTTTTAAGCCTCTAAGTTCTTAAGCCTCTTGTTGTTTTAAGCCTCTAAGTTTTGAGATCACTTGTTATGCAGCAGTAGCTAACTGATACACCATACCTCTCTGATCCTGAGGTAGTTGTGCCCAGCCATCTTTCAACACTGCATCTAGTACATTTCCTCTTCCAGATTCTCTCTCCACCACCATCTTTACTCCTGAAAAACAGAGGAATTTCTCCTACGAGTAGAGAGACAATAAATAGATAGTTGCTAGAACCCATGTCTCCCTTCAGACATTCCTTCCTTCAGTCATTCAACAAACATTTATTGTATGCAATGTTCATGATCCCTGCCATCACAGCACATACAGGGGATACCAACACTAAAGAAATCACTGCAAAAATAATGACATTGGAAAGAAATAGCATTTCATTGAGTTTGCATGAATTGCCCCAGCCTGACTTTAAGTTGCAAGCTCAACGCTCTATGAAAGAGTAGGTGCTCACAGAGGGCACCTCACACTCATAAGTGAACAACTACCTTGCCCCGCATGGTGGGAACATCTGCTCCAAATCACAGGAAGAGCTAGTGGGCCTTGCCAAGTTTCTCAGAACCGGGCTGACACACACTGGGGCTTCTGCCAGCAAGACAGGCAAGCGCTCCATGAGTCCACATGCCTCCCCCACAGGACGTTTCCTAACTGGGAGCCAACGCAGAGGAGAAGAGGAGGCAGCAGCCAGAGGTCAACAAGCAGAACAAACACTGTCCAGCAGGACCTGCCGATGTGAGAGGTTCCGTGGCAAGCGAGGAAACCATGGCCGCGAGAGCCAGACACGCAGGGCGTGAGTAGTATGACCCTTGTCCAGTTACTCCAGCACCGAGAGACACATGCAGATAGTAATCACCCGTTCTCAGGGGTTTAATTTTTTTTTGTATGAGAATCAAGTAAGATCATAAATGTATAGGAGCAGATTCAGGTCCTGATACATGTTTAACAAATGTCCACTCCCTCGTTAATAAATTTGTAGAAGACAGAGCACGGAAACTCTGAGAGGTGTGGGAAAGTTGGAGACGAAATCTGAATGTCCTTGTTTTTCTCTCACCTCAACCTCAAAGGACCAGGCTTCTCGCTGTCCAGTCCCCGTTACACTGAGCGCTCTCCTATCCCCAGGCCCAGGCTCCCTTGCCCAGCTTACACAAAGAAGCCACCTCCCCGTGCTGCCTCCAAAATTGTCTCCTGTGCCATTTCCAGTGGTTTTCCCTTTATATCCAGAGGCTTCCTTCTCTTCCCTGCTCCTCCCTTGGGCCTGGATTCTCTCTGATGCCATTTTCCCGTCTTCCCCACGAGGCTGTGAACATCCAGGGATCAGAGAGCCTTGTCACCTCTGTGTTTCACATGGTACCTGGCTCATGGCAGGCTCTCAGGGGATGGTGTGGACCAGGAAGGGCAGCTCTGCTTTTCTATTGGTCACCAATGGGGGCTCCTCACCAAGGACCAGATCCCAGCTGGATGGAGCAGGGGCTCTGTGCGGAGCAGGGGGTCCCTGTGTGTGTCAGGAGCCTTCCTTTTTTTTTTTTTTTTGTGGTACGCGGGCCTCTCCCTGCTGTGGCCTCTCCCGTTGCGGAGCACAGGCTCCGGATGCGCAGGCTCAGCGGCCATGGCTCACGGGCCCAGCCGCTCCGCGGCATGCGGGATCTTCCCGGACCGGGGCACGAACACCCCCTGCATCGGCAGGCGGACTCTCAACCACTGCGCCACCGGGGAAGCCCCCAGGAGCCTTTCTTTATCAACTCATCTGGGTGCCACAAAAGCCAGAGGGCAAGAATTACCCTGTTTTGTTGAAAAAGAAACTGATTCAGAGAGTAACTTGGCCAAAGGCCCGTGGATGGTAAGTCTCTGGGCTGGGTCTGTATCCAAGTCACAATGTTGCTTCTTGTGAAATCACATAGAGACCGCCCAGTTATAAGTGTGGTTCTACAGATTCTCAGAAGATGGAAGTACGGAGGGGCTTTTATTAAAAACAACCCACCCAGGAGAATGGGTTGGTGTGGGAACGTGAGAGGTTCTCTCCACCCCAAATGATGCCAACCTGGGTTCAAATCTCAGTTGTCAGTATGGAGGATCCTCAAAATATTAAAAAAAGAATTACCATATGACCCAGCAATTCCATATCTGGAAGTATATCCAAAGGACACAAAAACACTAACTCGAAAAGATATCTGCACCTCCATGTTTATAGCAGCGTTGTTTACAATAGTCAAGACATGGAAACAATGTAAGTGTCCATCAGTGGATGAATGGATAAAGAAAATGTGGCGTATATATACAATGGAATATTATTCAGCCATAAAAATGGGGAAATCCTACCATTTGACACAACATGGATGAAACTTGAAGGCCTTATGCTACGTGAAATAAGTCAGACAGAGAAAGACAAATACTGTATGATCTCACTTACATGTGGAATCTAAAAGAAACAGAGAAAAAAATCAAACAGAAAACATAGGTCAGATCAGATTCATGGTTCCAAGAGGAAGGGGGTGGGGAAGGGGAATTGGAGAAAGGTGGTCAAAAGGTATAAACCTCCAGTTACAAGATAAATAAGCACTAGGGATGTAACGTACAGCATCACTATAGTTAACACTGCTGTACGGTATACATGAAAGTTAAGAGAATAGATGCTAAGAGGTCTCATCACAAGAAAAAAGGGATTCTCTTTGTTTGCATTCTCTTTTTATTGTATCTCTATGAGATGGTGGATGCTAACTAAACTTATTGTGGCAATCATTTCACAGTACATGTAAGTCCAACCATTCTGCTGTACACCTGAACCTTATACAGTGATGTATGGCAATTATATCACAATAAACCTGGGGAAAAATCTAGTCGTCTCACTTATAACTGGGTGACTTTGGTGCATCACTTAATGCCTCTCAGTTTCCTTGTATTCGATACTGGGCAAAAATAGCTGACTGGATGTCCATGGAGCTTCCATATGTATGTTGTTCCATTTGTATATTCCATATGTATGTATGTTCCATGACATTTGTAAAACATGTTGTTTGTCTCAATAAAATCTGGCTGAACCTGGGATTGAATGCCCAGGCCACAACCCCCGCAGCCCTCCCTCTTGTCTGGTCTTCTTCTGTCCTCTTGGAAATAACAGAGAATAACATCACACAAGGATCCTCCATTACCAATATGCCCTTTCTCAAATGACCAAAAATGCCTGAATTAGGCACCGTCATTCACAGGGATGGCCAAGTTTCCAGAAGCATCTTTTGTTCTCCCTGTCTCCTTTGTCCTCCATCTCCCCACATGTCCCTCTCTTCAGTGAGGATTCCACATCTCTTGTACATTAGCTGAGCACATTTGCAGAGAGTTTCTAATGGCTGGTCAGGTACCTCTGAGGACTAATGCATATTCCCTATAATGACATTCATTAGTCTATCCGACATCAATACTGTTCTCAGGTTAATATGTTTGGCTTAATGAGGCATCTATTTGCAGTTTGAAAACTATTGAAGAAGTATGTTTTTCTCCCCGTGAGCTAGGCTGATGAATAGATTAATCCTAGACTAAGAAAATGAATCTAACTGGCTTGTTTTTATTCTAATCTAACTTGTTTTTATTCTTTAGTAATGGCTGCCTTGAATTCATTTGAGTTCACCTGGTTATTTCTTATGGAAATAAACAGGAAGATGTTCCCTGACTGGTTCTGTGATCTGTCCCCCATTCATCTGTGTTTTTCCCTTTCTATCAGCTCTCAGGAAATAAAAAGAAATAGTACCAGTGTATGAGAAGGTGGGGAAAGCATGCCTGAAATTGAACAGGAAGAGGGGGCTAGAGTGTGAAAGGGAAGCTCTTGCATGGGGACAGAGACAGCAACCACAGCAGACAGAGCAGGGAGTCTGGCTGGCCCATCTCTGTCATTGCGGGCTTTGTGGGGTTCACTGTTGTGCCCAGCATCCAATCGACACTCAGTAGACATTTGTTGAATGGGTGAAATAGGTACTCAACAAATGGCTCTTACTGTTATTCAAGGAATCACATGATCTACAGAAGGAGAAGGTGCCCACTGTCTCAGATGCATAGAGCGGGTGAGCCAGTGTTCATGACTCTTGGCCCAAAGCCAAGGATGACCTAAAGGTCAATTTTCTTTGCTGACTGGACCAGTGGT
>RJWK010030109.1:11893-25004 GCA_004363435.1 Platanista minor
TTTATTGTTCTGGTAGGTGGGGGAGGGGTGTGGTTAATGAGTGTGGGCTTTACAGGCTGAGACAGCTGATTTCCAATCTCAAGTCCTCCACGTGCCAGCTAAGAGGCCTTGGCAAGTCCCTTTATCTCTGAGGTTCCATACCCTAAATTGTAAATGGTGATGACATTTTCTTTCTTGGGTTGCTAAAATGTTTAAATGGAACCACAGGTATAAACTGGCTGGCACAGTGAGTGCTCAGTGACTGGGGAGAATGGGATTGAAAAGAGGAGGATTTGATATCATCAAGCACAACTGGCATTCTACCTTCGACGTCTTCAAATCTGTCTTCCCTGCTGCTGGTCTGTTCTCTGACTTGGTCTGATTCCAAACTGTGAGTCTGATCCATTGGGTTCTCCCTGACTTTCCTGACCCAGGTCCCCCATCTTCCTGGCTGCCCATCACAGTCCTGAGAGTGCATCTAGGATCTTAGATGATAGCCTGACCATGACCCCTGAATGTTACTTCTTCCTAATATATCTAACACCTGTTCACCCCCAGTTGCCTCCACTCCTTTGGGAAGCCAACTCCCCTCCCCAAACAGAGTTCACATGGAGATGTTGAGGCAGATGGGAGAGACCTCGGCTTTGGTGTCCCCGATGCTAGACTATCCCCAACCGAAGACAGACACAGGCAGATAAATACAGTCCCGGAGCCCTCCTCATCCACCATTTGGGAACTCCAATGTATTGTCGTGCTTCTGTCCTGTTTCCAAAGGCACCTGCCATTTGTGGTTCTTAAGGCTATGGGAAGGGGGGATACAGTAGTCTGGTAGGGTGGGTCAGGACAGAGAGTGATTTTAGGGTAAAGGAAGTGCCTCCTCCCCTTCTTGGCCTTAGATGTCCTGTTGCAGGCCCTGCTGTCTCCTTCAGGACCATGGACAGCAGCCACAAAGCCCTAAACTCTTACCCAACACCAGAGATTAACACGGTGGAAAAGAACCTCAGAGACCATCTCAGGTCAACAGTACCTTTTGTGAACAAGTCCTAGGAGGATTGTTTAGAAGTGACGTGGTTTAATGAAAACATCACAGGACTAGAAAGCTAAAGTCTTGGGTCTGCTGTGTGACTTTGAGCAAAATATTTCCCCTCCATGAACCCCAGCACCCCCAAATCCATCATTCTAAGATGTCTGCTTGGAGACACAAGAGGTGGGTAATAGTTCATAGTTCTTATTCTGTCCCTGTGTGAGAAAAAGTGTCCCAATAGCCTGGTAGACCTACTGATGACCTACTGTGTTTTTGCCTTGCAAGCATTTTATTCCTTTTCTTCTACACAGTAGTAGTTTGGTGGATGGCTAATAAACACAGCCTTGTTCACAACATCAAACTAATTAGAGATTTCCTGTAAAGCTTGTTTATACAGAACTTCATGAAACATCCATAAGACCTCCCAGCTCCCAGATTCAGAGAATATTCCAGCTAGAAGGGCATTGGCAATTGTTCTATCCACCCCCTTCATTTCCTAGTTGAGGAAATGGAGGCTCAGAGAGGGAAAATGAGTTAGTGGAAGAGGTGGGACCAGAAGTGGGATTGACTCTTGGCTTCTGGCCAATACCCATGACCACTTCCCTCTGTGGGTGGTGAGGAAATTGACCGAAAACATTTTGGTCATGTCACTGAGCTGAGAATCTTGAAAGTGTACAAAGCAATGATGCTGCCATTTACTGACCATTTGCCATGCAAGTCTCATGATAATCACAGAAAGGGGACACCATTGTTGGCTCCACCATAAAGATGAAGAACCTAAGGCTCAAAGAGATTTGTGGATAATTGGAAAGAAAAATGAACAAGACACCTGGGTCTTGCTTACAGCAAACCTCACATTTTTAACCACTCTGTTCTATCTACTCACAAGGGGCTTGTTTTGCTAACTGTAGTTTCACCCTTACTCTAACTGCCATCACTAACTCAGCCTACTTTATCTGAAACTTGTTCCGTTTTCGCACAGCAGGTCCCGCATCCCAGGAAATCCCTCAGTCCCGGGCAAACCAGGACAGTTGATGACTCTACTATATAACTCCAGATTGCACCCAAACTGTCACCCACTCCCACATCTCTGCTTTTCCAGCTGGTGGAATGCCAGGCATGGGACATCACCGCAGGGTGTAAGTATTACTCAAAGATTTGGATGGCAACATTCTTACTGACATGAATACAACTATGTTATGGAGTCGACTGCAAAATTCACACAGCTTTTAGAGATAAACCATCAGTCTTTAGGATGTTTTATTCATGGGGGAAGCATTTCCATTTATGCCTCTAGAGCCCTGGAGGAGAATTCACCCTGCCTTTTAGAAGTATCCTCACACAAGAGGTCACCTTGATCCTAACCTTAAACTTGGTCTTTGTGTTGACTGAGCCCTTACCACTGTCTTGCATGAACCCCAGCTTAGAATATTGAACCTAAATGTAACCCCATTTGATCCATGAAACTGATCTTGACTTTTGGTCTTTGAGCTGATCCTAATCTGTCTCAACCAAAAGCCATTCCTGGACTCCTAAGACTAAGAAATAGACACAGTGTCTATTTGTCTGGAGTTAGATATAGTTGGATTTGAGGACCAGCTTTTCTACTGACTAGTGATGTCACCTTGCTCAGTCTCCATTTCCACATCCTTCAATGTGGATAATGACCTATGTCAGATGGGATTATTCACACAGAATGCTCAGGACAGGGGCTGGCACAGGGCAAGGAGTCAAAGAATTCTTGATGGGAATCTAACCTTTACTTTAAACTTACCTAAGCCTGCTCCAGCCTTTCCCAGCCTGTCCCCAATGCTCACTGTGATGGTGACCGAAATCCAGACCTAAGCACCTGCCCCATGCAGTCTCTGGATTTATCATGCCGGGGGACCAGCGCCCCATGCTGAGTTAGGACACTTCCACTCTCTCTCCTCACATTATGTCTTGTTAAGAATATTTCCAGAAATTTAAAAAATCCCCCCAAAAGCAAGTAGTTTTGAAAGAGCATCTGCAAAGTGACTGAAGAAAACGGACGTCAGGAGCTCAGAAGGGCAGCAGAAGGATGTGTGGCTGTTTTGGTCCTTGGAAGCCTCTCACTTCGACAATCTGGGCCAGGCTACAAGCCCAGTCTGTGCCCCAGCTCTGCCCGCAACTGTCATGCAGCCTCAGGGCAACCACTTACCCTTTCTGACCTCGGCTCCCTGCTCTTTAATAAATTCCCTGGGCCAGAGTCTAAGGCTCCTCCAGCTCTGACTCCAGGAGACCATAGTTGGCTCCGACTCCAGGGCATGGGTCTTTTCTATTTGTAGGTCTCTTGGGACTTCATCTGCAAAGCCTCATTTTTATTTCATTTGCAGCCAGTGCGTCCTCACATGCTCCCGAGAGAAGCAGGAGCCCTAACTCTCTGAGTCACCTGGATTCCTGTCTCTGAGGCCAGGCTTCCTGAGCTCACATTTCTCAGGGGAGGGGCCTGGGAAGGACCGGGAGTGGGAGACCAGTGTTCAAGTCTGGATGAGGATGCCCACTAGAGTGACCTCAGGCACACACCCTACCTTGTGTCTCAAGTCCTCCGTTTTGATAAAATGAACTCAGTTTTGTCCAGAACTCTCACAGTCTGATAGTTCGTGAAGCTTACACTCTGCAACACCCTCACCTGAGAGTCATTCAAAACCCACCTGCAGAGGCGCCCCCTGTACCCCAGGCCCTGCTTTTAGCCCTGGAGATAGAGGATGCACGAGGCCCTGTTGATGCCACTGACTGACACTCTCAGGCCCGTGGGGAAGGGAACCAGATGGAGTAATGACACAACTCCATGGCCAGAAGGCTAGCGTGAGGTCAGCACAGCACACTGCAGGACCCAGGGCTCTGTCCACTTTGGGTGTTCAGGAGAGCTCCCCAGGGGCCTGCACACACCTTCCCTGTGGTCTCCAAACCTGCTCCACATGGATCACCACCTGCGAGGGCTTGGACACATCATCCCCCACCCCCACCCCCAGGGCCTGTTGCCTGGTCTGTCTCATCCAGGTCTCAGCTCAAACGTCACCTCCTCCAGGAGGATTTCCTGGACCCCAACCTGAAGTAGCCCCAGTCACTGTCTTCCACATGGTCTGGAAATTACACTTTTTAAAAATATTTATTTATTTGGCTGTATCTTTAGTTGCGGCATGCATGTGTGATCTAGTTCCCTGACCAGGGATCGAACCCAGACCCCCAGCATTGGGAGCACAGAGACTTAGCCACTGGACCACCAGGGAAGTCCCTGGAAATTACATTTTTATTTGTTACTTGTTTATTGTCTGAAAGTCCCTGACCCCACGCATACCAAATGAGATCCTTTTATTCATTCACACAATAAACATTTCTGTACCAGGCCATGTTCTAGGAGCCAGAGATTCAGCGGTAAGCAAAACTGTCTAACAACCTTTCCTCCATAGAGCCTGCATTAGATTAGATTACACAGAGATAGCCAGGTAAATAAGTAAAATAGAGAGAGTACGTCAGACAGTAGTAGGTTATCAGGAGATTAAACAAGGCAGGAGGAGGGGTGAGAAGTGCCAGGAGGCTGGGGTGCAGTTTCACACGGGTCGTCAGGAAGGGCCTTTCTGGGAAGGACTCACGTGAGCACACACCAGAAGGACGTAAGCCTGTGGGCCATGAGGGTCCCTGCGGGGAGCGCCCCAGGCTGCGGGAACCACAAGCAGAGTGGGAGGCGAGAGTGTGCCCAGTACACCCGAGGGTCAGCAAGGAAGCCCATGTGGTTGGAGTGGAGTGCGGAAGGGGCCCCGGGGAGCGTGGGGGTCAGGGAAGGGCTCTGGCTTTACCCGAGAAAGACGGGAGCCGGGGAGGGCATGAGCAGAGGAGAGAGGTGGGTGCCCAGCATTGTTAAAGGCTCTCCTGCTGCTCAGTGGAGAAGAGACCATAGGAGGCAAGAGTGGAATCAGGGAGATGATTGCGCAGAATAATCCAGGCTGTGGGTGACGGTGGATCAAATCGGGATAAGAGCATGAGGGTTAGAGATGCTGAATTTTTTTTAAGGATTCAGCACATCTCCTGGTACACAGTAGGTCCTCAGGAGATGGCAGCTGTGATGATCAGTGTATGGAAGGTGCTGAGAAATCTGAAATGAAATCTTCCGGCTGCCTGCCCTCATCTCTCTCAGACCCAGTCACTGTGTTTTCAGTCTCTCAAAGGGGATTAAGAAATATCCTCAGGCTACAAAGAGAAACTGCCAATGACACAGTGAGGGTCTAAGTCACTTGCCAAGGTCTTTGAAACCGTGGAAAAAGACGAGAGGGCCAGATTATATAAGTGATAAAACACTAACATTCACACATTCAACATGTGCTTGAAAGATGAACATCCAGAACATTTTTAAGGGAAAGTTAACCTTTAAAAATGATTTGCTCTTTCTTGGTTTAAAAAAAGTTTGAGCGGTAAAATACACACTTGTGTGCTGACTTGAATTTTCCCACATGAAACCCTTTCCTCTTGTAAAATATTCTGTCTTTGGGATTTTAACTGGATGTAATTACATCAAGAGCCATGCTATGTTCGCATGGGCAATAGGTCACATGCATTTCTTTAGGAGTGAAACTGACAGCCAGTTTAGAATAGAAAATCTAGTTGGGTATCTTTTTTCTTTTAAAAGAAAAAAAATTCCTAGAGCAATTCAGCCTTTCAAAGCCAGCCATCCAGTTTGTTGAGTTTTATTTTTGATGAAAATATCTGGAGCAAGAAAATGAAGCTGGGGTTAGTCTGAGACTCATGTGTGGGTGTCAAGACTCCATCCCAGACTGGCAGGGTTACCTAGAGGCCACTGCTCCTCCTCTCTGGACCTCAAAACAAGAGATAATTTCATCTCTAAGATTCCTTTTTTCCAACTTCTAAAATTATAAATAAACCAAAGAAGAAGGAAGGTGAATGAGGAAGGAGTGGGGAGGGGGCAGGCAGGATGAGCCTTTTGTATTGGGAGTTTGATTCAAAGAACAAAAGTGAGGCAGAGTAGGAGGACCCTGAGTTCACCTCCCCTCACAAACACATCAAAAATACAACTAGGGCTTCCCTGGTGGCGCAGCGGTTGCGAGTCCGCCTGCCGATGCAGGAGACGCGGGTTCGTGCCCCGGTCCGGGAAGATCCCACGTGCCGCGGAGCGGCTGGGCCCGTGAGCCATGGCCGCTGAGCCTGCGCGTCCGGAGCCTGTGCTCCGCAACGGGAGAGGCCGCAACAGTGGGAGGGCCGCGTACCGCAAAAAAATAATAATAATAATACAACTATATGTGGAGCAACTCTCGCTGAAACAACCTGGAGACCTGGCGGAACAGCTCTCTTCCACAACCAAGGCTGGGAGAATGATCCCCACAGAGTCTGGTAGGAGCAGAGGAAAAGTGATCTGATTGGGACCTGCACCCCTGCTGGGGGACCCAGAAGAATAGAAGGATATCACAGGCTCAGGGATCCTTCCTGGGGAGCGAGGGGTTTGAACTACATATTAGACACCCCAGACCTGGGGGTCCGACACTGGGAAGACAAGCCCCTTTAGCTGGTTTGGAAATCAATGAGGCCTACTGGAGAGCTGTCAGGAGCCTAGACTCCACTCTTGAAGAGTGCCCACACAGTCTTGCTTACTTCCAGTCACAGCATGGAGGCAGCAGACTGAAAACTGCCTGGGGCTCTGGCCAGCTTTCCAGGACCACCCCAGTGGACCCCCCAGCCAGCACCAGGCTCCAGCTCCAGCCCCTCTTGCTCCAGCACTGCTCCCCACTAAGGTGGAGGCTGCCATTGCCAATGAGAGTGTGCACACTTAGAGGGAATAGAGCCAGATCAGACACCAGCCTGGCCTCTCACCCCCCTGCCCACATTTAGAAGGAGCGAAACTAGCTCCTGGGCAGAGACCACCAGCACAGGTAGGAGCAAAACAGGTCAGTAGTGTGTCGCCAACCTAGCCTCTAACCAAGGCATACGCACTGGGGAAAAAGTGAAAGCCCCAAGGCCTCAGGTGCCGGCCATGACCCAAACCAAGTCAGAGACTGCCATCACAACTAGGAGAAACCCAACTCCCTAAAGGCCCCTGCTCTAGCCCCTCAGACCCCAACCCCACCCCCCATAGGGTGGTGATGACCATTGAGCAAAGGAGAAACCCCAGCTCACACCTGGCTCTGGCTCTGGCTCTGGCTCTAGCCCTTCCAATTCCAGCCCTCCCTCCAGCTACAGGTGGTAGCTGTCAGCAAACCCCCAGAGAAGACACAACCAGTGCTCATTTCAGATCCAGCTCTTCCAGCAAAGCCACTGGGCACATGGAGCCTGCATAGGGATGCTCCCACATAAGGACATACATCAAGACCAGGACAGGTAATTGTTTCACCTAATTTCATAGAGACAGAGAAAGTTTTAAAAACAATTCAAAATCAGAGGACTGTGTTTCAAATTAAAAAGCAAGAAAAACACCCTGAAAAAACGCTAATGAAACAGAGAGAAATAATTTCCCTCACAAAGGTTTCAAAGCAATAATAATAAGAATGGTAACTGAACTTGGGAAAAGAATAGATGAACATAGTGAGAATGTTAACAAAGAACTAGAAAATATAAAAAAGAACCAGTCTGAGCTGAAGAATTCAATAAATAAAATGAAAAATGGACCAGTAGAAATTAACAGCAGATTAGGTGATACAGAAGAATGCATAAGTGACCTAGAAGAGAGAATAATGTAAATCGCCCAATCAGAACAACAAAAGGAGAAACAAATTCTTTTAAATGAGGATAGTTAAGGGACCTCTGGGACAATATCAATCATACTAACATTCACATTATAAGGACCCCAGAAGGAGAAGAGAGAAAGGGGTAGAAAACGTATTTGATGAAATTATGGTTGAAAACTTCCCTAACCTGAAGAAGGAAACAGATATTCAAGTACAGGAAACACAGAGAGTCCCAAACAAAATCAAACCAAAGAGACCCACACTGAGACATATCATAATGAAAATGGCAAAAGTTAAAGAAATGCAGAAACTTTGCAGGCTAGAAGGGAGTGGCACAATATATTTAAAGTGCTGAAAGGAAAAAACCTACAACCTATGATTCTCTACCCAGTAAGGTTATCATTCAGAACTGAAGGAGAGATAAAGAATTTTACAGACAAGCAAAAACTAAGAGTTCATCACCACTAAAATGACCTTAGAGGAAATGTTAAATGGTCTTCTTTAAATGAAAAAGAAAATTTAAAAATATAGGAAGAAAAAGAAATAAGAAAATATAGGAAGTGGGAAATCTCACTGGTAAAGGCAAATATATAGTAAAGGCAATGGATCAACCACTTAAGCTAGTATGAAGGCTAAAAGACAAAAATTGTAAAATCAACTATATCTATAATAAACAGTTAAAGGATAGGCATGAAGATGTAAAATATAATGTCAAAACATAAAACATGGGGAAGGGGAGTAAAAAATGTAGAAATTTTAGAATGTGTTTGAACTCATATAACTATCAGTTTAAAACAAATAGATATAGCTACAGGTCAGTATATATGAACTCCACGGTAACCACAAATCAAAAGCCTACCACAGATACACAAAAACTCGAGAAAAAGGAACACAAGCATAACACTAAAGAAAATCATCAAGCCACAAGGGAAGAGACTAAAAGAAGATGAAAAAAAGAGAATAACTACAAAACAACCAGAAAACAAGTAACAAAATGGCAATAAGTACATACCTATCAATAATCACTTTAAATATCAATACAGAATTTGCTCCAATAAAAAGACACAGGGTGGCTGATTGGATAAAAAAACGAGTACCATTTATATGCTATTCCAAGAGACTTACTTCAGAGCTAAAGACACATACAGACTAAAAGTGAGGGGATGGAAAAAGATAATCCATGTAAATGGGAATAAAAAGAAAGCTGGGGTAGCAATACTCATATCAGGCAAAGTAGACTTTTTTTTTTTTTTAAGATTTTTTTATGTGGACCATTTTTAAACTCTTTATTGAATTTGTTACAATATTGCTTCTGTTCTAAGTTTTGGGTTTTTTGTTTCTTTGTTTGTTTGTTTGTTTTTTGCAGTACACAGGCCTCTCACTGTTGTGGCCTCTCCCGTAGCGGAGCACAGGCTCCGGACGCGCAGGCTCAGTGGCCATGGCTCACAGGCCTAGCTGCTCCGTGGCATGTGGGATCTTCCTGGACTGGGGCACGAACCTGTGTCCCCTGCATTGGCAGGTGGACTCTCAACCACTGCGCCACCAGGGAAGCCCTAAGTTTTGGCTTTTTGTCCCTAAGGCATGTGGGATCTTAGCTCCCTGACCAGGGATGAAACCCACACCCCCTGCATTGGAAGGTGAAGTTTTAACCACTGGACCTCCAGGGAAGTCTCCAGACAAAGTAGACTTTAAAACAAAGTCTATAACAAAAGACAAAGAAGGGGATTACATAATGATAAAGGGATCAATACAAGAAGAGGCTATAACATTCATAAACCTATAGTCACCTAATATAGGAACACTTAAATACATAAAACAAATTTTAACAGACATAAAGGGAGAAATCAACACTAACACTATAATAGTAGGGGACTTCAACACCTCACTTACGTCAATGGTCAGATCATCCAAACAGAAAACCAATAAGGAAACAGTGGCCTTAAATGACACATTATACCAATTGGACTCAATAGATATCTACAGGACATGCCATCCCAAAACAGCAGAATACACATTCTCTTCAAGTGCACATGGAACCTTCTCCAGGATAGATCACATGCTAGGCCACAAAACAAGTCTCAACAAATTTAAGAGGACAGAAATACATCAAGCACTTTTTCTGACCATAACAGTATGAAACTAGAAATCAATTACAGGAAGAAAAATGGGAAAGCACAAATATATGAAGATTAAACATGCTGCTAAAAAACCAGTGGGTCAACAAAGAAATCAAAAAGGAAATCAGAAAATATCTTGAGACAAATGAAAATAAAAACACAACTTCCCCCAAATCTATGGGATGCAGCAAAAGCAGTTCTAAGAGGGAAGTTTATAGTGATGCAAGTCTATCTCAAGAAACAAGAAAAACATTAAGTAAACGACCTAACCTACCATCTAAAGGAATTAGAAAAAGAAGAACAAACAAAACCCAAAGTCAGCAGAAAGAGGGAATAATAAAGATGAAAGTGGAAATAAAATAGAGAACAAAAGAGCAATAGAAAAGATCAATGATAAGACTTTATCCAGACTCACTGAGAAAAAAAAAAAGGGCCCAAATAAACAAAATAAGAAATTAAAGAGGAGAAGTTACAACCAATAACACAGAGATACAACTAATCATAAGAGAATACTGCAAACAGTTTTATGCCAACAAATTGGACATCCTAGAAGAAATGGATAAACTCTTAGAAATACACAATCTTCCAAAACCGAATCAGGGAGAAATCATCTGAACAGACCAATTATCAGTATCGAAATTGAATCAGTAATCCAAAAATTTCCAACAAACAAAAGCGCAGGACTGGAAAGCTTCACAGAGGAATTCTACCGAAGATATAAAGAAGAGTTAATACCTATACTTTGCAAACTATCCCAAAAAACTGAAGAGGAGGAACACTCCCAAATTCATTCTACAAGGCTACCATTACCTGATACCAAAACCAGGCAAATACACAATAACAACAAAAAAGAAAATTATAGGGCTTCCCTGGTGACGCAGTGGTTGAGAGTCTGCCTGCCGATGCAGGGGATGCGGGTTTGTGCCCCGGTCGGGGAAGACCCCACACGCCGCAAAGCGGCTGTGCCCGTGAGCCACGGCTGCTGAGCCTGTGGGTCCAGAGCCTGTACTCCGCAATGGGAGAGGCCACAACAGTGAGAAGGCCCACGTACCGCAAAAAAAAAAAAAAAAAAAAAAAAGAAAGAAAGAAAATTATAGGCCAATATCTCTGTTGAATATAGATGCAAAAATCCTCAACAAAATGTTAGCAAACTGAATTCAAGAATATATAAAAAGTATCATACACCATGATCAAGTGGGATTTATTCCAGGGATGCAAGTATGGTTCAATATTTGCAAATCAATGTGATACAGCCATTAACAAAAGGAAGAATAAAAGTCACATGATCATCTATAGACACAGAAAAAGCATTTGACAAAATTCAACATCCATTCATGATAAAAGCTTCCGTCAAAGTTGGTATAGAGGGAACCTACCTCAACATAATAAAGTCCATTTATGACAAACCCACTGCTAACATCATACTCAACAGTGAAAAGCTGAAAGCTTTTCCTCTAAAATCAGGAACAAGACAAGGATGCCCACTTTCACCATTTCTATATAACATAGTAGGGCAAATCCTAGCCACATCAATCAGACAAGAAAAAGTAGTGAAAGGATCCAAACTGGAAGGGAAGAAGTAAAACGGTCCCTATTTGCAGATGACATGATACTATATAGAGAAAATCATAAAGTCTCTACCAAAAATGCTATTAGAACCAAATTCAGCAGATAGCAGGATACAAGATTAATATACAGAAATATGTTGCTTCTCTATACACTAATAGTGAACTATCAGAAAGAGTAAGCAAGAAAACCATCCCATTTACAATAGAATCAAAAAGAATAAAATACCTAGGAATAAATTTAACCACGGAGGTGAAAGACCCATACTCTGAAAACTATATGGCATTTATGAAGGAAAGAGAAGATGATAACAAATAAATGGAAAGATACCCTCTGTTCATGGATTGGAAGAGTTCGTATTGTTAAATGTCTCTACTAACCAAAGCAATCAAGAGATTTAATGAAATCCCTATCAAAATACCCATGACATTTTCCACAAAACTAGAACAATTATAAGATATATGTGGAACCACAAAAGACCCCAAATAGTCAAAGCAGTTTGAGAAAAAAGAGCAAAGCTGGAGGTATCACATTCTCTGACTTTGGACTTTACTATAAAGCTCCAGTTACAGTATGGTACTGGCACAGAAACAGACATATATTAGATCAGTGGAACAGAATAGAGAGCCCAGAAATTAACCCATGCACCTATGGTCAATTAATCTATGACAAAGGAGGCAAAAATATACAATGAGGAAAAGATAGTATCTTCAATAAGCAGTTTTGGGGAAACTGGACAGCTATGTAAAAGAATGAAATTAGGGCCTCCCTGGTGGCGCAGTGGTTGAGAGTCCGCCTGCCGGTGCGGGGGACGCGGGTTCGTGCCCCGGTCCGGGAAGATCCCACATGCCGCGGAGCGGCTGGGCCCGTGAGCCATGGCTGCTGGGCCTGCGGGTCCGGAGCCTGTGCTCCGCAATGGGAGAGGCCACAGCAGTGAGAGGCCACGTACCGAAAAAAAAAAAAAAGAATGAAATTAGAACATTTTCTCACACCATATACAAAAATAAATTCAAAATTGATTAAAGACCAAATATAAGAATGGAAACATAAAACTCCTAGAAGAACACATAGGTATCACACTGCTTGACATATGTCTTAGTAACATTTTTCTGGATCTGACTCCTCAGGTAAGGGAAACAAAAACAAAACTAAACAAATGAGACCTAATTAAACTTAAAAGATTTTGCACAGTGAAGGAGATCACTGACAAAATGAAAAGACAAATAAATGAATGGGAGAAAATATTTGCAAAAGATATATATGATAAGAGGGTAATAACCAAAATATATAAACAGCTCATAAAATTCAATTAAAAAAAAAACAGATTAAAAACTGGGCAGAAGAGGGCTTCCCTGGTGGCGCAGTGGTTGAGAGTCCGCCTGCCGATGCAGGGGACACGGGTTTGTGCCCCGGTCCGGGAGGATCCCACATGCTGCGGAGTGGCTGAGCCCGTGAGCCATGGCCACTGAGCCTGCGCGTCCGGAGCCTATGCTCCACAATGGGAGAGGCCACAGCAGTGAAAGGCCCACGTACAGCCAAAAAAAAAAAAAAAATGGGCAGAAGATCTGAATAGACATTTGTCCAAAGAAGACATACAGATGGCCAACAGGCACATGAAAAAATGCTCAACATCACTAATCATCAGAGAAGTGCAAATCAAAACCACAATGAGACATCACCTCACATCTGTCAGAATAGCTATTGTTAAAAAGACAACATATAATAATAAATGT
>RJWK010030110.1:0-24903 GCA_004363435.1 Platanista minor
CATATTTTAGATCCTCTCAGATACTTCTTTGCATATGCAAGTGTGTTGGCATACATGCGATATATAGACGTATATGTGATATATATGCATGCTTGTGATATATGTATATATAATATAAAAATTTTAATTAAATATATAAATTAAAAAAAATATAGGCAGTAGAATTCTTCTGAAGGCCACGCCATGATTCATTTGACCAGTCTCTTCCTGATAAACAGGCAAATAATGTATTAGGATTGAAAATACTAAATTTCAAAGATACCACCAAATATCTATTCAAAATAATATGTTAATTTATATTTCCACCAACAATTTAATAATATTTTCCCCACATCTAACACAGGGTTCTTTAAATTGGCAGCTCTAACATTTTCACATCTTATGAACCACAATTTGGTTACTCTAATAAAATTTGACTCACTAGAAAACAAAATTCTTCTAATGAAGATATCTATGAATATAAATGTTTATGAAGTATTGTTAGGAAAAATTTCTTTTCACTTATGTATAAACTTTCAAGGCCTAAAAAATGAAGCAATTTTTGGAAGCCACTGTCTTAGTAGCCACTTAAAAACCCTGACTTTCACTTGGAGTATCTTCATCCCTCATTTGGAGATTCTCTGCTTTTATCATTTCCATCAAGGTTCATTTTAACTGCATTTTAGTAACTTGGTTCCAGGTAATTTCTCTACAAAGATCAAGTGCTTTTCTCTGGATGATTTGTCATCAAAAAAGTCAAAGGCTGTAATGTGTTTGGAGAAAATACTTCACCTACTAATGCACTGTGAAATTTTAACACATAGGACTTGTGCGGAGCTGTGTCTGTGATCACGGTCTTTACAGTGCTTCTGACTTAAGTGTATGTGTACCTTGACTTATCAGCATTACATAATATCTCTAAAGGAAGAGAAAATCATCATGCTCACATTACTTCTTGCTTTCTGATATTTCCTTCCAGTTTTGTTAACTATATGATTTCTAAAGAGTTCTGGGGCTTATAATGTTAAATCCATTTTGTGATCATGATCTTCACAACTGCTCTAGGCTTAGTCCTACAGTTTGCTGGCATGAATGCTTACCAACATCTGTTTTGCCATTGCTGTCTAGTTATCTCTTGGTTGATTGAAGATTGTTCTTTAGCGGGTTCTTAAAAGTGAGTCATGGGGCTTCCCTGGTGGCGCAGTGGTTGAGAGTCCGCCTGCCGAGGCAGGGGACGCGGGTTCGTGCCCCGGTCCGGGAGGATCCCACATGCCGCGGAGTGGCTGGGCCCGTGAGCCATGGCCGCTGGGCCTGCGCGTCCGGAGCCTGTGCTCCGCAACGGGAGAGGCCACAGCGGTGAGAGGCCCGCGTACCGCAAAAAAAAAAAAAAAAAAAAAGAGCCATGGAACTGTATTCCCTGAGTGCTTAATAGTTCAAAAACATTTCTCTATCTTTACACTTTAGTATAAAATTCTTGTCACATTTTCTTTCCTTGAACACTGTGTGTGTGTGTATATATATATAAATATATATATATATATAAAACCATTTTCAGGTATGATTGACATATTAAAGAACTGTACATATTTGATGTATACAACTTGATGAGTTTGGAGATAAGTACACATTTGTGAAACCATCACCATCATCTATGTCATAAACATATCACCTTCAAAAGATTCCCCCTGCCCTCTTATCATTTTTTTGGCGATAAGGACACTTAAGGTCTACCCTCTTAGCAAATTTTTAAGTATGCAACACGGAATTGTTAACTGTAGGTACTGTGCAATGTAACAGATCTCTAGGACTTCCTCATGTTGCCTAACTGAAACTTTGTACCCTCTGACTAATACCTCCCCGTTTTACCCTCCTCCCCAGCTCCTGGCAAAGACCATTCTTTCTGCTTCTGTGTTTGACTATTTTAGATTCCTCGTGTAAGTGGTACCAGCTAGTATTTGTCCTTCTGTATCTGGTTTCTTTCATTTAACATAACGTCCTCCAGTTTAATTCATGGCACAAATGGCAGGATTTCCTTCCTTTTAAAGGTTGAATTATATCCCATTGCATGTGTATATCACATTTTCTTTATTCACCCATCAGTGAGCGTTTACTTCCATTGCTTCCGTGTTTTGGCTACTGTAAGAGGGCATTGTACAGACTGTCTTAACCGTCTTCTGGGGTTGAATATGGCTGTGTAGCAGTGTGAGTTTAGTGAGATTGTTTTCCCTTTCTGTCTTGATGCTCAAAGGACTTTTTTCATTTGTTTTAAGCTTTTGGTGTCTAGTTAAGTTTATCAGGAAATGTATTATTCTTGCTTGTTTGGTGTCAGTTTTTCTTGAAACATAGTGTTCTCTTTTAATGTGTAGATTAAATTCTTCTTGAATCTCTCTCTCTCTCTCTCTGTCTCTCTCTCTCTCTCTCTTTCTCTCCATCTCTGTGTGTCCATGTTTGTGTCTGGCTCTCTGTCTCTTGGCCAGATTCAGTTAAAAGGTTGTTTGATGTATTCCACTCAATAGGAAGGTGGTCTTAGTGATGCTCTCTAGAGCAGGGGTCATCAAACTGTGGCCCTCAGGCTAAATACTACTTGCTGCCCATTTTCTCAATAAAGTTTTATTAGAAGACAGCCATGCTCATTAACCTGTATATTGTCCATGGCTTCTTTTATGCTACATGGCAGAGTTGAGTAGTTGTGGAAAAAGATCATTTGGCCTGCAGAGTCTAACATATTTACCTGGCCCTTCACAGAAAAAAAAAACAAAAAGTCTGCTGATTCCTACTGCCGAAGAACTAATTCTCTATCACCTCACAATTGTCTCATTTAATTTTTCTATGGTGGTGACTCTAAGAATAAGCCAGAAACTTCCATTTCTCATCTCTGTCACCACAGTAGAGAGCATGTGAAAACTTGGCATGTAAACAGACGTTTCATGTTATTTCTTAGCCATGGACTTGACCACATTTTTGTAAGCCGTCAATTCACTTTTCGGGAGACTTTAAACTTTTAAAGGTTTAAAGGTAAAGAGCAAAGTTAGAATATTTTACTATTGGTCATCCTTTTTGATATTCAGAAGTCTGTCATGTAATATATCAATCTCTCATGACTGTATAACTGCCTCCAAATTTTGTTAGTATCTTTTTCGGGGCGGTGGTCATGATTCATGACTTTTAGAGCCATTTACCATTGACTCTGTTGGCCAAGGAATGTAATGGAAGATTGGAGAACATAAAACAGATTTATTCACCCAACCATCCTTTCTTTTCCATTCTACTTTTTGGCTTCCATTTCCAGGCATATTTTTCATTTTTGTAATCAGAAGTTACAGTGATTATACACTGTACGTGCTTTTCTGAAAACAAAATAAAGCCAGTAAGGGAGGCATCATTTTTGCCTGGGAGAACAGTAATGGAGCCAATAGGCAGGGCACTAAAAACATGCAGCATGTTTGATTTTGTTGACCATGTACTTGTTATTTACCCCCTAAATCCTTGACTTTTTTTTACCTCAAAGACAATTAAAGATGGTTGTTGAATTGTCCACTCCTTTTCTTTGCGTGAATAATGCCGAGTGATTTTCAGTTTTGCTCATTTGTCTTTGTTTTCAACCTTTGCTCCTCTCAATCTTCTCCAAATTCCACCCATTCTGGAGCCCAGATGAGAACTGGGTGGTGAGGCCAGAGGCTCCATACACAGTAGCTGTTCAGTCAGTGCACCATGCCAAAAGATATGCCAGCTCTCACCGAATCTGATGATGATCTGCCTTTTAAATGGAAACATGCTAGCATTGATTGCCATGCATTTCGAAATCTTTCAATACTCAGGTCATTTTTTTTTTTTTTTTCCTGCTGCATTTGAATTTGGGTCCTGGCGTTTCATCATCACGTCTTCCTTCAATGACACTTATTTTAGTGACACCCCACTGGGTCAGGGTCACAGCTCCTGGATGTTAAAAAACAGTGTGTCACAGCCGGTATTCTTTCAGACAGCACATTATACACCCATATCTGTCTGCCTGGTAGGTTAGTCACCACCTACCGTTTGCTTTCCCACCCCAGAAAAGCATGTAAAATTGGAAATATTTAAAAATCCTCTGGAATTGTCTAATTCTAAGCTGGCATGAACATTCGTCTGTAATATGCTTGTCCACATTGATGTTGAGTTATACTACTGGTTATGAACTCTTGCTACATTTAAGAATAATAGCGGATGCTTTTGTATGAAACTTACAGTCATATCTTGTTCTAAAACCAAGGAAGAGAAATGAATGCTTATGGAACCATGTGCCAAGTATTATGCTTTACATACTTGTTATATAATGCTGGCAACAACTCTGCGAGAGAGGTGAAGTTAAGAGTCTGTGACACAGATGCCCCTCAGAAGTCAAGAGATGTGCCCAGGTGGTTTAATCTCACAGGCCACTGCTGGAGTTGGGATCTTAACCCATGTCACCATTTTCCTTTCTTTTTTTATTACATCATATTTTCTTTGACTATATATTTTAAATTTTATTATGTCTTGCCTTTTAAATTTGAAACTGTGCAATAACACTACTTATTTTGCTATGGACACTTTTACCTTCATTATATTGCTATTTAATATATTACAGCAAAGTTCACATATTGTAAGTGTGCAGCTTGATTAATTTTTCCTAAAATGAACATACCCAGGTGGCCAGAACTTAGGTTGAGAAAGAGAAAATTCCAGCATATAAGAAATCCACTTTATTGTCCCTTTCAGTCGCTCTCTATCCACTCCAAGTGTAACCGTATCCTGACTTCTAACAGCAAAAATGAGTTTTCTCATTTATTAAATTTTGTTATTAGAATTATACAGTATGTACTTTTTTTGTATAACCTAACGATACTTTATAAATATTATACAAGCACATTATTTATACTTTGCTAATTTTCTGTTTTTGGCTGTCATTTTCTTTTTTTTTAACATCTTTATTGTGGTATAATTGCTTTACAATGGTGTGTTAGTTTCTGCTGTATAACAAAGTGAACCAGCTATACGTATACATATATCCTCATATCCCCTCCCTCTTGCGTCTCCCTCCCACCCCTCTAGGTGGTCACAGAGCACCGAGCTGATCTCCCCGTGCCATGCAGCTGCTTCCCACCTACCTGTCATTTTCTTGAAGAATAAACTATTTTAACCCAGTTCAGTTTTGTCTAGTAATTACTTAGTGCCGACTGTGTTTTCAGCACTCAAGCGATTTGATGTTTTCATACAACAGGTGTGTTATCAGATCAAGGAATTCGATAGATTTTTTTTTTTTTTTTTTTTTTTTTTGCGGTGCGCGGGCCTCTCACTGCTGGGGCCTCTCCCGTTGCGGAGCGCAGGCTCAGCGGCCATGGCTCACGGGCCCAGCCGCTCCACCGCATGTGGGATCCTCCCGGACCGGGGCACGAACCCGCGTCCCCTGCATCGGCAGGTGGACTCTCAACCACAGTGCCACCAGGGAAGCCTGATAGAAATAATCCATTCTCCTCGTTTAAAAAACAAAAGCAGTAGATATAGAAAATAAGAATAAAAGTTCTACTTGTTCACCCCCCACCTCTCACGCTCACGTCCCAGGGGCAGCCGCTATCTTCCTCCTCCCTTTTTCTAAGCATTCATGAGATACTTGACTTTTCTTGGTGGCAGGCTGGTATTCTGTTTTGTGCCCTTAGGCGAGTTTAATTATTCTGAGCCTCCATTTCCTCTTCTACCTCATAGGATTCTTGTGAGATTAAATGTGATGACACCTGGAGAGTACCAAGTAGAGGACCTGGCATGTGATGGGCACTCAATAAACAGAACAATTAGGATTATAATTATGAGTTGTTAATCTGCTTTCATAACAAAGCACTTTTATGAGGTAAGAAAGGAAGGTGCTTTGTATGATACTCTCAGATAGCATTGCTCATCTTATTAAAATGTTCCATTTGAATCGTTATTTGCACATGAGCAGAAGCAAGTTGGAAGCTTGTCCCACTCACAGAAAATGTCAGGGATAATGGTTTTGTAATTTGCTGAGTTAAAATGTCAAGCTGCCTGAAGGGAAAATTTCTGGGGTTTAGACTTCTCTTACAAGCAGATAGATAACAAAGTTCCATCCTGGTATTCACAGCTTGTGTGAGCATAATGCATTTTTGGTTCATATCTCCCTATTTAAAAGCACTTCTAGTGTCAGAGTACAAGGTCTCTAATTTCTAAAATATTGCTTTTTGGTTTGAGTTTTTTAAACTCGATAGAACTAGTTCATGACACTTTCCTAAAGGCTCCAGCTTACCTTCAGGTGTCATACAACAAGCTGTGAGATAGGTCAATGCGATTAGATTCACACACAAACTCATCAATACAACCCCACTAGTTTCACTTTGAATGGAGTAAATTTTGCTGCTTATCTTTGCACATCGCAGAATACTTATTCATGTACTGATACAATCCTGAGGTGCAGTTCACAGACCCACTGAAGATGTGGGACCCTTATTGTCTGTGAGGGTCTTAAGGACTAGCTGTATCTGATAGATCTAGCTCAACGTGTAACAGTGTGAGGACCACAACCATGTTAAATAAATGCATACCTGGGTGGATGAGTGCTCCTCACTATGTATAACAAATATGTTCTGAAAACAGTTATGGTGAATTTTTGTAAATCTGGATTTTATGAGAGGGAGGGATAATTGCTATTTTAAATAAACCTGAGAAAAATGCTTCTGAGAGGATTACGTCTTAAGTTGAATCATTTCTTTCTAAGATAGGATCAGAATCACCTTTTGCAATTATTTGTGGGCACATTGAGAGCATAAGAATGAGCATAAGCATACAAGCATAAAAATTAGGTTTCACTCATGGTCCACACAGCCCAGTAACAGAAATGTAAATATAAACAAATTGATTACCACTTACGCTATCCAGCTTGAAAAACAGATGTTCCTCCAAACAATCATGTTTCTCTTAAATATTCTCCTCTTGTTTTTCTAATTATTGAAGATGAACTAATTTAATGATGAAAAGTGAGGTGGAATCAAAACAGCTTGGTTCAACTACTGGAAAAATGATTTTCCCACTGAAATGGAACATCTCAACGCCATTATATAGTTACATCACAGGTTAATATATAGGTTAGGGCTTCCCTGGTGGCGCAGTGGTTGAGAGTCCGCCTGCTGATGCAGGGGACGCGGATTCGTGCCCTGGTCCGGGAGGATCCCACGTGCCATGGAGTGGCTGGGCCCGTGAGCCATGGCCGCTGGGCCTGCGCGTCTGGAGCCTGTGCTCCGCAACGGGAGGGGCCACAACAGGGAGAGGTCTGCGTACCAAAAAAAAAAAAAAAAAAAAAAAAAAAATATATATATATATATATATATATATAGAGAGAGAGAGAGAGAGAGAGAGAGGTTAATTTGGGCAGGTGCATGTTTACAACTGTAATCAATACTGGTAATATAAACATTTATGTAAATTTACTACATCACACTATATTAGCCTTAAAATTAGTACCCTGGTGGAACTAAAACAATAAGGTATGTACCCGTGGTGTACCCTGCACATTTTAAAAATATTCCATTTGGTTCTGAGTGTTGATGTAATTGTGAACATGGCTGTCTTCTTTAGAAATTGTTTGGCAGTAGGAAATAGAACCCGCCTGTACTAGCTTAAGCCCAAAGGAACTTGAACTGGAAGGACACAGGAGTATGTGTCTCACAGATCTGCCAAAATATGGTCCAAAGTATCTGCAGTATTCTACATTCATACTAGCTATGCACGAGTAGTTTGGGTTTTCCATATCCTTGTCAGCACTTGGTGCTGTCACTTTTTAATTTTAGCCATTATGATAGGTATGTAGTGATATCTCATTGTGTTTTTAATTTCTAATTCCCTTATCGCTAACGATATTGAAGATCTTCTCATGTGATTCCTTGTCAACTGTATACCCTCTTAAGTGAAATGTCTGTTCCCATCTTTTGCCCATTTTCAAATAGAATTCTTATTGTTGGGTTTTGACAGTTCTTTGTATATTAAAGATACTGTCTCTTTGTCATATATGTGGCTTGCAAATACTTTCTCACTCCATAGCCTGTCTTTTCATGTTTAATGGATCTTTAACAGAGCAAAACTTTGATTTTAATGAGATCAAATTTATAAAGAGTTCCTTTCATGGATTGTGATTGTAGTGTCTAGTTTAAAAACTCTTTACTGAACCCTAAACCCCCAAGATTTTCTATTTCTAAAATTTTTATAGTCTGACATTTTACACTTGTCTTTAATTTTGAGTAATTTTTTTAAAGCTGTGAGATTAGGTAGAGGTTATTTTGTTTTTTTCCCTCTACAGATGCCTAGTTTGCTCTAGTTACTATTTGTTGAAAAGGCTGTTTCTTCATGGAAATATTTTGCACCTTTGTAAAAAAAAAAAAAAAAAAAAAAAAAAAAAGAAAAAAGTTGAGCATGTTGGTGTGGGACTACTTTTGAATTCTTTATTCTGTTATCTATGTGTCAGATCTCTCCATTTATTTTGACCTTTGATTTCTTTCATCAGTGTTTTGTATTTCAGCATACAAGTCCTGTGCATGTTTTGTTAGATTTATATCTGATTATTTTATATTTTTTGAGTGATTGTAAATGATACTGCATTTTAGAATTTGGTGTCCTTTATTCATTGGTAGTATATAAAATACAATTTATTTTTGCATCTTTATATCCTGTGACCTTGCTAAACTCATTTCTTTATCTAGGATCGGTTTTTGGAGATGCAGTGGGAGTTTCTGCATAGGTGATCATGTCATTTGCAAATTGGAACAGTTTTGTTTCTTCCTATCCAATCTGTCTTTTATTTCTGTTTCTTGCCTTATTGCACTGGGTAGATCTTCTAACACTATGTTGAGTTAGAATGGTAGAAGTGGACATCTTTGCCTTAATCCTGATTTTCACCATGAAGTATGTTAGCTGTAGGTGTTTTGTAGATGTGCTTTATAAAGTTGAGGTAATTTCCCTCCATTCCAACTTTTTGAGAGTTTTTAATCATGAAATTTGTTAAATGCCTTTTCTGCATCCACTGGTCTGATCTTGTGATTTTCCTTCTTTAGCCTGTTAAAGGAAATTACATTGATTTTTTTCTAATTTTAAATCAGCCTTTCAGCCATGGAATAATCCCCACTGGGCAATGGTGTTTAATTCTTTTTATATTGCTGACTGTATTTGCTGATATTTGGTTAAGAATCTTTGTGTCGTATTCATGAGGGATATTGATCTATAGTGTTTCATATTTGTACTGTTTTTGTATGGTGTTGGTATTGGGGCAATACTAGTTTTATAAAATATGGAAAATGTTTTCCTCTTCTATTTCTGGAGTAGATTGTATAATATTGATGTTAATTATTTAAATGTTTGGTAGAGTTCTGCAGTGAACACATCTGGGGCTAAGATTTCTTTTTTGAGGAGTTTTAAAATAAAGAATTCAATTTACTTAATAGTTATAGGGCTATAAAATTAACTATTTGCTATTGAGTGAGTTGTGATAATTTGTGTTTTTCAAGGAATTGATCCATTTCATCTAAATTGGCAAATGTATGTGTTTAGAGTTATTCATGGTAGTTATTTATTCTTTTGATACCTACAATGTTTGAGTTATATCCTGGGTTTTATCTTTGATGTTGTTAATTTGTCTTCTTTCTCTTTTTTTTCTTTCTAGTTTGTCAGTTTTTTTCTTTTCAAAGAACCAGCTCTTTGTTTCATTGATTTATCTCTTTTTCTTTTCATTTCCCTTGATTTCTCATTTCATTCTTTGCATTGGGTTTATTTCGCACTTCTTTGCTTCGTTTATTGACTTGAGGCTTTTCTAAACATATGCCTTTAATGCTGTAAATTTCTCTCCCAGAGCTGTTTTCACTGCCTCCTTCAATTTTTAATATACAGTATTTTCACTTTAATTAAGTTCAATTACCTTTTATATCCAATAAACCTCTGTGACCCATGGATTATTTAGAAGCAAGCAGTTTAATTTCCAAGTGTTCAGATCTCCTTGTTATCTTTCTGTGATTTCTAGTTTGAATCCACTGTAGTCGGAGAACAGATTTGGTATGGCTTTAATTCTTGACAATTTCTTGAGGTTTGTTTTATGGGCCAGGATATGCTCTACTGTGGGGAGAGACGGCCTTTTAGTAGGTAGTCGTGAGCATCCTGCCTCTCCAGATAGGCCTCCCAGGATACCACCTCATCAGGGGAGAGAGAGGGCAACTTGTTTCTGCAGGTGTGGGTAGCAGTCCAGGTTCCTGTGTGGTTTCCACTGACACTAAGGTAAGGATACACATCCTAGAGACCTACTCAGTCTTCTCTAGCACCACCTTAGAGTGCCTCACTACAGCCTGGCTAGGGTGGAAGTATAGTCTCTTCACTCAGCCTTTGCTGGATGGGAGCACAGTTTATTTTGTGGTGTGCAAAGTAGAGTGGTTATTATCTAAATTTTCTGTTTTCCTAGGCTGTTGCTTTTCTGATCCTTTGGCTAGAGACAGGCTCTGGTTGAGGCATTTCTTGGTTATCCCTGTTGGTGTTTCCAGGTTGCTGCTTCTCCAGCACCCAGTTTGGGTTATATGAGACCAAAATAAAACCCAGGGTACTCAGAACCGTGGTGTTCCACTACTGAGTCTCAAGGACGTTAGTCATTCTCCACCCACTTTCTACCTTTCAGAGCCTTATGTTCATTTTATGTATAACATCTAGGGCTTTTATTTATGCTTAATGGAAGGAATAGGGAGAAATACAGCTATTCTTTATTCGTGGAAATGAAAGTTCTCTTGCTGGAATTTTTTTTTTTTTTTTTTTTTCCGGGACGCAGGCCTCTCACCGCTGTGGCCTCTCCCGTTGCGGAGCACAGGCTCCGGATGCGCAGGCTCGGCGGCCATGGCTCATGGGCCCAGCAGCTCCGCGGCATGTGGGATCTTCCCGGACCGGGGCACGAACCCATGTTCCCCGCACCGGCAGGGGGACTCTCAACCACTGCGCCACCAGGGAAGCCCCTCTTGCTGGAATTTTTGAAGACCATCTCAGAATTACAGGCAAAGACCATCTGAGTGGCCCATTTTGGGGTCAGTTGTCCACTTCCCTTTATCTGTAGGGAGGTCAGCAGCCCCATGGCTTATTACCTACTCAGTTGGGATGGTGGAAGCAGAGCCTCTGAAAAGGGAATCTGAATCGGCTGATATTCTGGGAGATGGTTACTACATAGACTCTTAAGGTTTTTAAGAGCTATTACCTTATTCCTCATGTGTTCCATTTTTGAGAAGAGATGCCTGTTGCTAAGTTTAGCAATACTTGGGCCGTCCGAAAACTGTGTGTAAATGAACAAATTAAATATGAAGTGACACGAGGTGAGAGACTGAATATTTCTTTTAGATTGTAAGAGCTAAAGTTTAAACTATCAATAAATCGTGGATATTAATAATCTTTTATAGTAAATGAGGAAGAATTACCACATAACAATCTTAGTAAATCTTTGAAACTTGATGCAAATGCAAATTCCATATGCATTACTTCAACATATTAGTTCTAAAATACAGTCTATTAATCATAGCCTACTCTGTCAGAAGATGTTCATTACATATTCCTGACAAATTTCAGCTGTCATTTTTGTGTCAGGAGTTTGACATTCTCTACAGTGTTTGCTGTGCCTTTTTAACAGTATTTAAAAATCAGTTCAATTCCTGCAAATGTAATTAGGTTAGAGATGTTCTGTCTCTGCTAAAAAAAAAAAAAAAAAACCTCTCTAATTGAACAGAGGGATGTTTTCTGTAACCTCTTTCCAGTTCCAGTTACCCTGACAGTTCCTCATTCCCACCCTCCGCCCCCGTTTTTCTTAAACAGCTTCTGGCATTTTCCTCATCCATTAACTATTTCTTAAGGGCCTTCCATTTCCCAGGTAGTGCTCTAGATGTTGGGTATACTTATGTGGATAGGGTGGAATTATGTTTCTCCCTTATAGAGCTTCCATTCTAAGGTAAATCACCATATACATGCTAGTATGTGATGTTGGGCCAGGTGATGGTTAAGTGCCCAAAAGAACAATGGTACAGTGTTAGAGGATAGAGAGTGAAGAGTGGGGAGTATTTTAGATGGTATTCTTAGGAAAGATCTTTCTGAGGAGGTTATATTAGAGTTAAGAGCTGAATAACAAGGAGAATCCAGCTCTGATGAGAAGTGGGGCAAGAGAGCTTTGCAGGCAGAGGGAAAAGCAAATGTGATAGACCCTTGATGTGTGATTGACTTGGGATATTTGGGGAACAACAAAAATTCCAGTGTAGCTAGAGTGGAGCGGGGAGGGGAAGAGTCGTGGGACCTGAGGTTGGAGAACTAGGCAACTGGCAGCTCATGTGGAGATGTGCAGGTCCTGGTAAGAAGGTTGAAGCTTAAGAACACAAGAATGCTTTGAGCTGTGTAGAAATTGACTGAAGGTAGCAAAAGTAGTAGAAGAAAGTCCGGATGGAGGTTGTTGCAATAATCTAGGCATGAACCGGCTGGTATTGGTGGACATGGTCAGGCGTCACTGGATGTGGGACATAGTATGAAGGTAGGTAGAGCCAGTGGGACTTGCTGATGGCATGAATGTGAGGTGTAAGAGAAAGACACAGGAGTCAGGGGCAACTCTGACGTTTTTGACCCAAATAACTAGGATGGAGCTGCCTTTTACTGATAAGTGAAAGATTATGGGAGAAGCATATTTTGGGGTGGAGGGCAAATATTAAATTTGTTGAGTCGAGGTGCTTCTTAGACACTCAAACATAGATAGTAAGCAAGCAGTTGAATATGCGAGCCTGGAATTGAGATTAGGACTGGAGTGTAAATGTGAGGGTCCTCAGCATTTACGTGATCTTTGAAGTCATGGGATTGGAAGAAATGCCTAAGGAATAAATCGAGATGAAGAGGAGATATGACTGAGCTCTGGGGTGCTCCAGAGAAGAGAAGTCAGTAAGAGAAGGGGAGGGCTAGCTGGCGAAGGGAGCTGAAGAGTAGTGGCCACTGAGATAGGAGGAAACTCAGGACAGAAAAGTATTGTGAAGTCCAATAGAAGAAAGTCTTCCAAGACGCCCAGAGAGCATCCAGTGTTGAGAATTATAAAATAGATACTGTTTTATGACCTAGTTGACAAAGAGGCGTGTGAGGGATGTCAGTGGGATGAAAGTATGGTTGGCATAGATTTGAGAACAGAATGAGAGGTGAGGGAAAGAAACATGAGGTTGGAGAAATAGGCAATGATCAGATTGCGTAGGGCTCTGTGGGCCGTGGTAAGAAGCTTAGGAGTATAAAAAGGAGCAGAGAAACTACGCAGTAGCTGGAGCATAAGGAGGGGTGAGGGGGACCTGTTTCTGATGGAAAATGTTGCAGTATGTTTGTATGAGGATAGATAATGATTCCACAACGGGGCACTGGAAGTGCTGAGAGAGAAGAGATGGTTGCAGCTGCATTAAGCATACTCTGCATATAGTAGAAAAAGATGGGGATTAGAATAGGATAAAAATAAGATACAGAAAAATAAGATTAGAACGGCGTAGAAAAGAATAAAATATTTATATTTTATATGCATTGTAAATAGTTTTTTTTAAAGTGTTTTCTTTCGCTATCTCTTTCCAGTTTAACCACAGGACTGATCACATGACATGGACATGTGTTTTTTGTGTGCCCATTACCCATCTTTCAGTGGGGGAACTGCTCTGTCTTAACCCTAGGGTTCTGATGGACCTGTTTTACTGCCTGCTGACCTCTGGGGTGAGCTCAGGACCCAGCCAGGCTGGCTGTGGGACTCCATCTCTCTCACTTCTGTGCTTGCTCTAGAAGGTGACATGGATCCAAGAACACTGAATTAGAATCTTGTGAGGTTTTATTATTTTTATTTAAAAAAATTTTTATTTAGCTTTGGCTGCGTTGGGTCTTTGTTGCTGTGCACGGGTTTTCTCTAGTTGCGGCGAGCAGGGGCTACTTTTGGTTGTGGTGCGTGAGCTTCTCCTTGCAGTGGCTTCTCTTGTTGCAGAGCATGGGCTCTAGGTGCGCGGGCTCAGTAGTTGTGGCTCGCGGGTTCGAGAGCGCAGGCTCAGTAGCTGTGGCACACGGGCTTAGTTGCTCCACAGCAAGTGGGATCTTCCCTGACCAGGGCTCGAACCCGTGTCCCCTGCATTGACAGGCGGATTCTTAACCACTGCGCCACCAGGGAAGCCCTCTTGTGAGGTTTTAACTCTAGATCATAGGAGACATGATGTCTCTTGCTGTTTGGGAATAACCTGTAAGCCTCATATAGGAAAGAATGGGATAAATATACAAAGAGAAGTGGAGACAGACAAAGCCCAGAGGTGGAGAAAAAAGTGTGAACAACATCACTCAAGCCTCCAGATCTATCTGTGCTTGACAGTATCCCCCCTTAAAATTTAGCCAATAATTTCCTCTTTTTCCTTAAGGTAGTTTGATTTCCGTTTCTGTCAGTTGCATCTGCAAGAGTCCTAACAATACTTTATATTATATCATGCAGTGAACAAATGACATGTTTTTAAAAGAGCCAAGGTCATCAGATGATCAGAATGGTAATCAAGAAAAATGTCCTAGTTGTCACATAGGATTTCCATTTCTGTGTGGAATAGCGGTGGATATACTAAGAAAGGAAATTAGTGGAAAAATATGTTGGTTACATTTTTTTTTTTCCTTTAGTTTCTCCCCTCAGACGGTTATTTCCACCCACCTCTAAAAGAAACAATACTGTCATGCAGGCTGCCATGTGCCCAGATTTTGGTCATGATGCTGAGATGTATGTAAAGTAATTGAGTCTGTGGAACTATGGAAGCAGGCTGTGCCTGCTTAGTGAGGGTACCCACATTCATCTTGGGAACCCACCATGGTACATCCTCATGAAAATAAAAGAAAATCTCCTGAGTGGAACAAGAAACTCTCTATCCCTAACAGCATTTTACTGTGATATTTGAATAGACAGACTGGCAATAATGCCAAAATATGGAAGAAAACCATCATTCACTAGGAATGGCTTATTTCTGTTCATACAATATGTACAAGCCCACATGAGTGCTAACTTAGCTTCTGTGCGCTCTGTAGGAGATGATCAAGGTCACTGGGTTCTAAGCAATGGTCCCATGCTTAGGAGTGCATTCTCTGACCCGTTCTCCACCCACAAATTCATCCCCTTTTCTCTGAGGCCCTGGGGTTGCAAGACACCTTACCTGTGTGAGGGAATGTGGTAGCCGTGTGGGGTGACTGTCCCCTGCCTGCCTTAGGCTGTGATGCAGAAGGGAGGCTCAGGGTGCAGGTGGCTCCCAGCTTCTTCCACGTCTGACGTTGACAAGACACTGTACTTCAACCTGGGTTATGTTTTATCTTGAAGTGGAGCTGTTGGTCTCCTCAGTTTTCTACAGACACCCTGAAGACATTCCTTCATGCCCATTCTGCTCTGCAGATCCCCTGTGTACAGCTGGCTGGTAGGGCAGTCTGAGTAGCACACATTATATGTATTCAGAGTACCCTTCTCCTTGGAAAACACTTAGCTGTCCTTAGACTAAACTTGTTTTCTTTGGTGGCAGATTAATGATGGCCCCATTAGGAGGTGGATCTCCCTTCCTTGAATGTGGGCTGCCCTGCGGTGGCTTGACCAGTAGAGTGTGGGGAAGTGACACTTAGCCAGTTCCAGGCTTGGCCGCTAAGTTTCCATTTATTGTCTCTTAAAATGCTCACGTATGGGGCCCTGGGCCACATGTACACCATCAAACTGCTCTGCTGGAAGGCCCATCGGGAGACCCTGAGAGTTGACGGAGAAGGAGAGGAGCCCTCACCTGCTAGGCACGTGAGCACAGGCATTTTGCACCTTTTATCCAGAACAACCGCCAGCCCGTTACCGCTGAGTGATCCAAAGTGGTACCATCACAGTGCAGAAGAGTTGCCCAGACAGGCCTCCAAATTCCTGACCCACAAAATTAGGAGATGGATACAGTTGGTTTAAAGCCCTGAGTTTGGGGCATAGTTTGTTAGGCAGCAGTAGGTGGCAAAGCAGAATAGCTTCTGACTTTTCTGAGTGTTTTCTCCTGAGACCCCTTGGTTTTCAGGCAAGTGGAGAGCCGCCCCCCCCCCCGGGGTCTGTGCGCGTGCCTGAACTTGAGGGCAACATCAACGCGAGCTCGCCCTCTGCCTGCGACCTGTCTGATGTTTCCTCACTCGTCCATGGGAGGACCTCGCGCAGCTGCGGTGTGGCTGCCCCCTGTGCTCTACCTTGCCTGCTCCCCCCTCCACAAACAGGCCCCAAAGCCTATACTCGGGTAGTTTTTCCGAAAGTATTTTTTGGGGACGGGGGAATTGGAGGAGAGAACTACATCATACACCTTGTAACAAAAATGAATCAGAATTCCCCAGTAAACAAATCTGTTTCTTTGGTTTTTGCTCAGCCATGCATGTGTCCTTCCATCTGTATAAAATTCCCCCATTATCCAGAGGAATGCAGCTGTTCACCGTAGACTGCTTACCCCTTTGAGCCCCAAGCAGAATACCTCTTGCACCTCAGCATGTCCCTTGGTGCAGAGTAGGGAATAAGGGAGATATATTTGTTTGAAGAGGGGCCTATGCACAGAGAGATCAGCTTGGTGCTCTGTGACCACCTAGAGGGGTGGGCTAGGGAGGGGGGAGGGAGACGCAAGAGGGAGGGGATATGGGGATATATGTATGTATACGTATAGCTGATTCACTTTGTTATACAGCAGAAGCTAACACACTACTGTAAAGCAATTATACTCCAATAAAGATGTTAAAAAAATAAAGAGAGGCCTATGGCATATTCATTGGTTTTTCATGATTTTCCTTTGGACGAAAATTCCTAATTCAGCTCCATGTCTTAAGCCCTGCCACTTATCTCCGCAGCTCCTTCAGGGCTGAGCAGGGCTAATCGAAGGAGCTCCATGAGGTCACCTTCGTCAGTCTAGAATGTTAAGATGCTAGGAAGGTTTGTGCTCTTACCTTGGGGTACAGCTCTCCTGCTACAACCCGGGCAGGTGTGTGGCCCTGTGGGTGAGCCAGTACCTTGGGGAGCTTGAAGGACTGGAGACTGAGCTGTTATTTATTTATTTTTTTGAAATTAGTGAGTATTAAGTCGAACTCAGTCACATTAGCAGGTGGGCAGAATCCCCATCCAGGCTGCCTTTTGTATGTTTTTCACAGGAAGAAAACTATCTTGTTCCTGTCTGTTCCAGTGTATTCCTTCTCATCACATTTGAAACAGGTAGGGTGGGCATTACCACCTCCCAATGTCCTGGACAGCCCCAGGATGGATCTAGAATCTGCCCCACATGAGTTGTGTCTGAAAGGAGCTGGGCGTTAGGACCTACTTTGTCAGGGTTTTGCAGCTTGCTACCAACGCTGTCACGGTGGCGCTTGGCATCCTACCTGACCCCAAGCAGGTTCCAAGGGCCTCACTTGCCAAAGATTTGACTTATAAGGAGCTAAGCCATTTTGGTCTCATCGCTAGTTCTTCAAGGCTGACCTTATACTACTTGTTTTGTTCCCTGAGGGCAACCAATTTTGCGCTCTTCTTTTCCCTCATTTGCTCCACTAATAGTAAAAATTCAATCGCTGAAATCCAGGTTGTTGCACATAAGCTTTCCTAGGAATAGCATCTTCTCTGAGTGCTTCAGCTGTGCTCGATTCTACCAGGTGTCCTCCTTGTGGTCTCCTGCAAAGTTCTCTGGATATTAAACCCCTAGATGGAGTACCTCTCTTTTATTATTGAGATATACTTGGCATATAACATGGTGTAAATTTAAGGTGTATAGTGTGTTGTTTGATACATTGCAGTATAATCACCACACTGTTAGCTAACACCTCCATCATATCACATAATTACCATTTCTTTTTTGGGGTGAGAACAGTTAACCTAGGCTCTTAGCAACTTTAAAGTATATAATACAGTCTTGGCTATAATCAATACTGGGTATTAGATACACAGAATTATTCATCTTATAAGTATACGTTTGTACCCTTTGACCAGCTTCTCCCCAATTCTCCCTCGCCAACCTCTGGTAACTACCATTATACTGTTTTTATAAGTTCAGCTTTTTTAGATTCCATGTATAAGTGATATCATACGGTGTTTCTTTGTCTTTCTGTCTCTCTCTTTTCACTTAGCATAATGCCCTGCATGTTTTTTTGCAAATGGCAAAACATGTCCTTTTTTCTCATGAATTAAATAATATTCCATTGTGTATAATGTACCACATCTTTGTCCATTCATCCATTGACAGACACTTAGGTTGTTTTCATATCTTGGCTACTGCAAATAATGTTGCAATAAACATGGAAGTGCAGATATCTCTTTGATATCCTGTTTTCATTTCCTTTGGGTATATACCCAAAAGTGGGATTGCTAGATCATATGGTAGTTCTAGTTTAATTGTTTGAGGAACCTCCGTACTGTTTTCCTTAGTGGCTAAACCAGTCTACATTCTTGTCAACTGTGCACAAGTGTTCCCTTTCCCCTATGTCCTTGCCAATAGTTACATTATCTCTTTATGATGATAACCCTTCTATAATAGGTGTGAGGTGATATCTCATTGCAGTTTTGATTTGCATTTCCCTGATGGTTAGTGATGTTGAGTATCTTTTCAGATGTCTGGTGGCTATTTGTATGTTGTTTTTCATTCAGTTCCTTTGCCCACTTTAAAATCATATTTTGAGTTGCATGAGTTCTGTATTTTGAATATTAACCCGTTATCCATATATATGGTTTGCAAATATTTTCTCCCTTTCCACAGGTTGCCTTTTCATTTTGTTGGTGGTTTCTTTTGCTGTGCAGAAGCTTTTTAGTTTGATGTAGTCGCACTTGCTGATCTCTGTCTTTTTCTGTTTTTTAGTGTTATATCCAAAAAATCATTGCCAAGACCAATGTCAGGGAGATTTTCCCCTATGTTTTCTTGCGGGAGTTTTACAGTTTCAAGTATTGTGTTTAAGTCTTTAATCCATTTCAATTAATTTTTATGAGTGATGTAAGATAGGGATCCAATTTTGTTTTTCTGCATGGTACCTCTCTCATGCTATTTTAAAGAGAACTCTTGACATTGTTACCACATAATCCTTCAAATGTCAGTTGGTGTCTTGCCAGAGAAATGGAGGCTTTTGTGGATTTGAGGGCACATGTAGTTTCTAATGTCCTACTCTACAAAAAGTTACCTGATTTCCAAGAATTTGTGCTACCTTTAAGACTAAATACTCCAGTAACAATTCAGTGACACACACACACAACGCAGATCTTACCTATTCCTGGCTATGTTCTTCCTGAGAAGGTTTTTGATGGCATGTAGCTTTGCCATGGCGTGGTTCCTTTGCTTGCTGACTAGCCCCAGCAATAGTTCTGTCTTTAAGCAGTCCTGTCTCGGTAGGTGAAAAAGGGTGGGGATGTTGGGTTAGCCAGGACATATCTGCTATGTTCCTCCTCTCTCCTTCCTTAAAGCCTCCATTTCTTAGGAACCTGTGTTCAGTTGAGGTTAGGTTACACATAATTTCCTGCCTGCAAATTCTTCTGAGACTTTGTCAGTATGGTAACTCGCATGGTAATGCGTGTATCTGACTCTCCATCTGTAACACTCAATACCTAATAGCACATTTCCCCAACAGTTGTGATGCTGGTGATAAAATAGCTGTACAATTTCCATCAAGCTTGTAGGTGATGCCCAGGGAGCATCATGACTTGATTTAAGTTGATTACTGGGTATTCTGAGTTTATCTGCTTGACAGTCATGGTGAGGGTGTATTTTTGGTTCATGGAGGTCTCAGTATGAGGCATAGCTTAGGAATTATATCTCAGTCACCTGTGGCCAGATCCCTGATAGACACACTTTTTAGGAATGGGAACTGACAGATTTAATACAGAGATTCTCAAAGCCAGTCTGGGACCCTCTTAGAGGAAAAATTTCACAGGCAATTTATGACAAACAGAAGAATAACCTTGAAGCAGGAAACTACAATTCCAAGCAACAGAGAAGACTGGGAATGAGCAAAGCTAAGATGCTATTATATCCATAACCAAGAACACAGATAGGCTGAGAAGACTGAAAAAAATGGCTAAAAATTAGAGGTTTGAAACTATATAAACGTAAGGTGGAAATTGAATTCTGTCACTTAGATTTACCTTTGTAAGCTCCAAATTACTCATCTGTGAAATAGGGTAATGGTACTGGCTACCTCATAGAGGTGTTGAGAGAATTAAAGGAGATAATGCCTGTAAAGTGTTAGGCATGGTGCCTTGCACATAATAAATTTACATGTTAAGAATTATTTATTGTTATAATTATATCGAGGCTGATTTGCTAGACATAATCTAATGATATGGGGGCTTGGTTGTAGTGGAGCATTGACATCTGTGTACAATAAAGATAGACTCAGAGTAGGCTTTGGGGTTTTTAGGAGATGTTGGTAATCATTTACTAAAAGTTGATGGGTTTAAATATGACAAGGGCCTTTTGCTCTATAGCTGCGATGGAAGAAGGTGAAAGATCATGAAACTTAGAAACATGTCTGAGGGAGTTTGTGCCATTTAGTAGCCACGTATATGGACATGTTACTTAGCCTCTGAGCTGTAATTGCTTCCTTTATAAAATGGGAATTATAATAATACCCATCATAGAAAATCAAATTAAGTAAGCATTGATAAATATAATTTTATACATTGAAAGATAATATTATGGACAGGCACAAAATTAATTTGCAAGTACATTTTCTTAGGCTATCCTCAAAGAATTTTCTGTAAAAACTTAGCTTCCCTTTGAAACCCTTAGAGAGGATGCCAGTGGAACATATCAGCAGTTATTATAGGAAGGTTAAAATGAAGACCTTGAGCTAGATGTCAAAACGAATGCTTCCTTGCTAAACTGAAGTACTATTTATATAACTTGATGCAAGCATCTGACTTATTTGCAGTACATGTGGAGTTTATTCTTCCAACAAACATTTATTGTGGTTATACTATGTGCCGTACACTAATAGTAGGAAAAGTTTCATAGAAAAGGTAACACTTAAGATGCTTTTCACCAGATTAAGACTTAAGCACTTGCTATGTGGCAGGTATTATGTTGATTGCACAGCATTTAATTGTCCCAACAACACTATGTGTTAAGTACTACGGAAATAGAAACACAAAGGCTGAAATAACTTGCCCAAGGTCGCACAACTCGTGAATTGCAGAGTTCACAGTCCATGCTTTTAACCCCTACACTCTTTGGTGATGACCCCCCAGACTAGAAGTCCCCTTTATACACTTAAATTGTATTCTATAGTTTTTCGTTCATAGCATTTGTCAGTTTGGGTTATCTTTACATGAAGGATGGACTGTCTGCTTAATTTATCCTCAGTGCCTAATAAGGTCCAGCATATAGTATCCAAAAAATACTAGATGAATGAATGAACAAGGTTGACAAAAGGGAAAGACTTTCCAGGCAGAGGAAACGGTGTGGCAAAATCATGGAGGCAAGAAAAGACACAGGTATTCTGGAAACAATAATAGCTACCCACTGTTGACCACAAATCATATGCTAAGCAATTTGTCAGTGTATCCCATACATAAATTCTCACAAAGGTCCTTCAGAACAGGTATTATTATTATTCCCATTTTATAAGTGAGATCAAAGTTCAAATAGATGACTTAACTTGTTCAAGATCACATAGCTAGTAAGTGGTGGATTTGGGTTCAAATGAAGATCTGTGTAAATCTCAAACACAAGTCAATTAAATGGTAGTATCTCCCTGTTGGTAGTTCACAATGGCATCAGAGATAGATTTGTTCTTTAGAACCTCAAACTCTCAGAAAACTTGGGAACTGATATTTAAAGTATTTAATTCAATAGAAACTAAATTCCGTTGTAGTGAGGTGGATGGACATAGAGTCTCTCATACAGAGTGAAGTAAGTCAGAAAGAGAAAAACAAGTATGCTAACATATATATGGAATCTAAAAAAAAAAAAATTCTGATGAACACAGGGGCAGGACAGGAATAAAGACGTAGATGTAGAGAATGGACTTGAGGACACGGGGAGGGGGAAGTGTAAGATGGGATGAAGTGAGAGAGTTGCACTGACATGTATACACTACCAAATGTAAAATAGATAGCAAGTGGGAAGCAGCCGCACAACCCAGGGAGGTCAGCTCGGTGCTTTGTGACCACATAGAGGGGTGGGTTATGGAGCGGGGGAGGGAGATGTAAGAGGGAGGGGATATGGGGATGTATGTATATAGGCTACGAAGAAAAGTATTTGATTCCCATAGGGTCTATAATCAGTTAAAGTATAAACTACAGAGTAGTTTACACATAGGTGTAGTAGATGCATATCTTTAATTACCTCTCTACTCCTGGGTGCTCATATATTTATTTGCATTATTTTTGGTGTATATAGAGAACATGAAATGTTTTTTCTAATATTCTAAGTGTCTCATTTTGAAATGTTGAAGTTACTGTGTTGAGGCAGATTCTGATATAATTTCTACTGATATCTTTGGGATAAGTTCTCTTCCCTATGAGTAAGAAGTGGGGTCTCTCAAAACGAGAGACCTAATTGCTCTAGGTGATACTCCTGACATCACCCATCTGTGGAAGGCAAATCTTTAGAACTTGGAAGGCACACATGAGAAGGTAGAAGAGGGAATTTATCACTGTCTTCATTCTTATTCCCTTGGATTTTTCAGCATCGAGGTATGCTTGGTGGGTATTCCTGGCATGCAGGGAAAAAAATCGCCCATGGCATGTGAAGGCAGACAGTGAGATGACTTAGAAGACCCCTTTTTGGAAATGAACATGATACATTTTGTATTTAAACCATATCATTCATTGGTTCTCAACTCAGACTGCACTCAGCATCATCTGGGAAGCTCTTAAAAAAAGCTGATGTCCAGGGAATTCCCTGGCAGTCCAGTGGTTAGGACTTGGCACTTTTTGACTGCTGGTTCAATTGAACCAGGTTCAATTTCCTGGTTGGGGAACTAAGATCCCGCAAGCCAAGTGGCAAAACAAAACAAAAATACTGATGTCTGGGTCATGCCATATTCTAGACCAATGGTTCTCAAGTTTGGCTGCACACTGGAATTCTTTGGGGAGTTTTAAAAGCTACCGATGCCTGGCATAGGCCCCAGAGTTTCTGATTTAATTGGTTTGTTGTAAGGTCTGGGTGTTAGGACTTGTAAAAGCTCCCCAGGTGATTCTCTTGTGCGACCAAGTTTGCGAATGATTATCATAAACCAACTGAATCAGAATCTCGAGAGATGATCAAGTTCAGTGATTCTTGAACTTGTACTCACAAAAGAATCACATCAAAGCTTCTTGAAACAAGGATTCCTGGGCTCTAGCCCCAGATATTCTGACTCAGTAAGTCTGGGGCAGGGAGCCCATGAATTTGCATTTGTAACAGACTCCCAAGTGATGCTGATGCCGCTCCACTGTTTGAGTAGCCCTGATCTAGTTCTACGTTACTCCTAGGGCTCATTTTCTTTTAATTATTCCCAATTTTAACTAAAATCTTGTGTAAATGTTTCAGTATTAACTCAGTTTTGCTTGAGGATATAAGAAAAGGGTCCTGTGTTGTGACCTAGGCCAAAATATTAAACAGGAGGGGCAGTCCTCCTTGAAGCAGCTGTAAGTAATAAGGTAAATCTCTGGGTGAAGGGCATGGTTATGAGGTCCAGGCGTCAGGCTTCTCTCTTCCACCTCACATTCTTTTCCATTTTCAATGGAGCATCTGGGGTTTGATATTTTGTAAGAGATACGATGATTTTACCTTGGAGTAAACAGTAGGACTTATTAAGACTACAGATAAAAGTGACTGCATTTTAAAGGAAACACATTAGAACTTATAACTCAAAGAGTTTTGCTCCTTCAAAATATTCACCTTGGGAGGACAACCACATATTTGAATGAGGGTGCAAATGCACCCAAATCTTTTGTTCTTTTCCAGAGATGTTTTTTGAACTTAGCTGATGGACTTTGGAATATCTTTATGATATCATCAGTAGCAACTTTTCTTGAGAATATGTATTTTAAAAATTAATTTATTTATTTTTGGCTGTGTTGGGTCTTCGTTTCTGTGCGAGGGCTTTCTCTGCATCTATTGAGATGATCATATGGTTTTTCTCCTTCAGTTTGTTAATATGGTGCATCACATTGATTGATTTGCGTATATTGAAGAATCCTTGCATTCCTGGAATAAACCCCACTTGATCATGGTGTATGATCCTTTTAATGTGCTGTTGGATTCTGTTTGCTAGTAGTTTGTTGAGCATTTTTGCATCTATGTTCATCAGTGATATTGGCCTGTAGTTTTCTTTCTTTGTGACATCCTTTTCTGGTTTTGGTATCAGGGTGATGGTGGCCTCGTAGAATGCATTTGGGAGTGTTCCTCCCTCTGCTATGTTGTGGAAGAGTTTGAGAAGGACAGGTGTTAACTCTTCTCTAAATGTTTGGTAGAATTCGCCTGTGAAGCCATCTGGTCCCGGGCTTTTGTTTGTTGGAAGATTTTTAATGACAGTTTCAATTTCAGTGCTTGTGATTGGTCTGTTCATATTTTCTATTTCTTCCTGATTCAGTCTTGGCAGGCTGTGCCTTTCTAAGAACGTGTCCATTTCTTCCAGGTTGTCCATTTTATTGGCATAGAGTTACTTGTAGTAATCTCTCATGATCTTCTGTATTTCTGCAGTGTCAGTTGTTACCTCTCCTTTTTCATTTCTAATTCTATTGATCTGAGTCTTCTCCCTCTTTTTCTTAATGAGTCTGGCTAATGGTTTACCAATTTTGTTTATCTTCTCAAAGAACCAGCTTTTACTTTCATTGATCTTTGCTATCGTTTCCTTCATTTCTTTTTCATTTATTTCTGATCTGATCTTTATGATTTCTTTCCTTCTGCTAACTTTGGGTTTTTTTTTTTTTTTTTTTCTTTTTTT
>RJWK010030111.1:0-24903 GCA_004363435.1 Platanista minor
TTTGCAAATCATATGTCTGATGAGAGACTGGTGTCCAGAATATATAAAGAAAGCTTACACACAATAATAAAAAGACAAATAGCCCAATTAAAAATGGGCAAAGGATCTGAATAGACATTTCTCCAAAGAAGATAAACAAATGGCCAATAAGCACGTGGAAAGACACTCATCTTTAGTCACTAGGGAAATGCAAATCAAAACCACAGTGAACGGCTTCCCTGGTGGCGCAGTGGTTGAGAGTCCGCCTGCCGATGCAGGGGACACGGGTTCGTGCCCCGGTCCGGGAGGATCCCACATGCCGCGGAGCGGCTGGGCCCATGAGGCGTGGCCGCTGAGCCTGCGCGTCCGGAGCCTGTGCTCCACAACGGGAGAGGCCACAACAGTGAGAGGCCCGCGTACTGCAAAAAAACCCAAAAAAAAACCCCCACAGTGAAATACCACTTCAAACCCACTAGGATGGCTGTTTAAAAAACAGAAAATAAAGGCTTCCCTGGTGGCACAGTGATTAAGGATCTGCCTGCCAATACAGGGGACACGGGTTCAAGCCCTGGTCCAGGAAGATCCCACATGCTGAGGAGCAACTAAGTCCGTGTGCCACAACTACTGAGCCTGTGAGCCACAACTACTGAGCCCACATGCCGCAACTACTGAAGCCCGCGTGCCTAGAGCCCGTGCTCTGCAACAAGAGAAGCCACCGCAATGAGAAACTCATGCACCACAACGAAGAGTAGCCCCTGCTCGCTGCAGCTAGAGAAAGCCTGCGCGCAGCAACAAAGACCCAACGCAGCCCAAAATAAATAAATAAAATAATTTTTTAAAATAAATAAATAAATAAAAACCAGAAAATAAGTGTTGGTGAGGTGTGGAGAAATTGGAGCCCCATACATGCTGGTGGGGTTGTAAAATGGGGCAGTCACTTTGGAAAACCACTGAACAATCCTCAAATGTTAGATAGAGTTACCATGTGACCCAGCAATTCCACTCCTAGGTCTGTAGGAGTGAAAATGAATGAAAACATATATCCACACAAAGACTTACACATGAATGGTCATAGCAGCATTATAATAACCAACATGTGGAAACAATCCACGTGTCCAGCAACTGATGGATGAATAAACAAAATATGGTATATCAGATGATGAAAATGAAATACTACTCAGCCACAAAAAGGGATGGAATACTGATACACTCTACAGCATGCACAAACCTTCAAAACATTGGGCTACATGAAAGAAATCAGTCACAAGATGTCTCATAGTATATGATTCCACTTGTATGAAATGTCCACAATAAGAGGCTTGGCAGAGGGAGGGAGGCCCAGGCCACGCCACGGTCCAGCCACCTTAGTGGAGGTGGCCCCGCCCACCCTACCTGGGGGGCAGGGGGGATGGCGGGCCACCTCCACAAGTCCTGCCCGCTCACAGAATCCTGAGCAAATACGCGGTGGTGGTTGCCCGGCACCAGATTTGGGGTGGTTTGTCACAAAGCGTGAGACGAGCGCCACAAGCCTCAGGCGCAGAGCCTGGTCACTAACACGCATTCCTTCTGTCGGAGGCCCTTCTGCCAGGAACCAGCGCCGGCCCATCACTCCGATAAAGTACTCGGGCCTCACTGCTGGCGGTGTGGCTGGGAATGAGGACAGAGCTCTGCTTCTACCTAATGAGTGGCCCCTCTGACCTACCTCCAAGCTGCTGGGAGCTCGGGGTCGGGAGGAGTGTCTGGCAGTGAGAGCGCGAGCCGGAGGGGCCGGGAGCCATTTTGTGCCATGAGCCCGGACGCTCAGGGCCAGTCGTGCGGCTCCGGACACTGAGCTCGACTGGTGAGAGGCCTTGGCTGCAGAAATCGGGATAGTTAACCAGAGAGCAAGTGTCTTCAAAAGCGCTTAATTTGGGGGAAAGGAAGACCTACAGGGAAGCACCAAGAAGGAAATCCTTCGAATCAGAACAGAGGCTCGTTGTGTGCAGAGCACCGATGGAAGGTGACCGCTCGGATCAGTCCCGGGGGTTGGGGGCGGGCTTCTGCTGACAGCCATGCTGACAACAGCCAACACCGGGGACCCTCGAGGTGTCCCAGGTGCTGTTCTAGGCATTTAATCCTCCTCACAGCCCTCGGCCGCGGGTCCTACTGTTTCGGTCTCAGTTTATAGATGGGAAACTGAGGCCTAGCGGCTGGACAGGGGCCACACACAGTTCTTGAGCAGCAAAGCTGGGACTCACATCTGGCCAGTCCGGCTTCAGAGTCTGTGCTCTCACGCATGAGTAACACTGCTGAATTCCCACGTGGCCCCTCACACCTCTGCAGAGCCTTAAACGCAGCAAGTAGATGTGACTTGTGCTCAGGGCTAATAAAATCCACACCGAGGGCCCCGGCCACCAGGGACGGGGCCTCTTGCCCCCGAGCTGCTCTCTAGAAGAAGATGGCCAAACGGGCCAGGGTCTGCCGCCTCCCCCCAGTTGCTGCTGCATGAAATCCTGGGTGGGACTCGCCTGCTGCTCTTCCGATGGCAGGAAAGCCGCCTCTCCCGGGAGAGGCCGGCGGTGGCCTGGACTTGCTGGGAAGAACTGCAGATGAGCTCTCCTTCGACTTCTCCCCCGTTGCCTGGGTTCTGCATCCTCGTCCAGAGAGACACGGGGTGTCCTCAGCTGCAGATGTAGTCCACACGCCTCAGTTTACAGAGAAGGAGGGACCAGAGGAAAGAATTCCTCTTCCCAGCGGCACACTCACCGGGCTTTCTTCCCGAGGACGGGGGTGCAGAAGGTAAGAAGCCCCGGGGGGCCCACGACACCCCTCGGCTGGGTCCTGCCGGGCCCTTCTGAGCAGGTGTTAGGTCACCAGCTTCATCTCCCCGGGTGATAAGCTGGCCTCCCGGTGAGGTGGGGCTGAGGTGTCAGGGACACGGGGAGGACCAACCTTTATGACCGCCCCTTGAACCTTAACCCCTGCACTCCTGAGGCCTCAGGTAGTCACCGTCCGTCTCTGCCCACAGTCGGGCACCACAGCTCCCCCCTCACCTCGCCCCGAGACCTTTAACCTGGCTCCGAGCTGGGCATGTGCCTCGTGGGATGCACCCACACAGGGACCCTGGTGGCGCAGTGGTTAAGAATCCGCCTGCCGATGCAGGGGGCAGGGGTTCAAGCCCTGGTCCGGGAAGATCCCACATGCCGCGGAGCAGCTAAGCCCGTGCGCCACAACTACTGAACCTGCGCTCTAGAGCCCGCGAGCCACAGCTACTGAGCCCACGAGCCACAACTACTGAAGCCTGTGCTCCGCAACAAGAGAAGCCACCGCAATGAGAAGTCCACGCGCCGCAACGAAGAGTAGCCCCCACTCGCCGCAACTAGGCCCCGCCTCCGGGGCCCTCATTCCTCACCAGGGGTCTCCTGTCTGGGCAGGGGTCCCTCTCCCGTGAACGGCCTGCTCCGTAGTTTTCACCTTTTTCCACCACTTTGCCCTCCTCCTCCAGGGAAAGCTGGGTGTAGTTCTGAGATGTTAGGCTGTGCCCTCTGCCTCATTCCTTCCAATCGGCCTGGTCAACTCCTATGCAGCCTTGAAAACCCATTCAGTCAACCCCACGGGGACTGTCTGCCCAGGTTCACAGTCACACTGTACTGTGGCCTATTCACAGAGTTTCCTCCCCTGACTTTGTTTCTTCCCTTCCTAAGCTTAGACTCCAACGGCAGGTGTCGCGGGCCCTGTGCCAGGGACCCCTTGGTAGTGGCTGTGTTGAGGCCCCAGGGTTCAGGGGGTGGGGCCACGTGTACTGCTTGAGGAGCTGACGTCATGGGTCCTGAGGGTGCCTGGGGGGTCGTCTCGCTCCAGGTGCTTCTTCCCCTCCCCCCAGAAGATCAAAAGTCTTGAAGACTGTCTAACTCATGTCTCGCATTCATGTGAATAAATAAAATGAATTCTTCTCCCAGGAAGTCCAACTTCCCACCTTCAGACGCACCTGTCCAAGTACCCACCTGTCACCACGTCTCTGAGCCTCGTACTCCGCACCAGAACACATCCTGTTCCCTACCCGTCCGTGGCTCTCCTCTCGTGGCTGGGCGTCTCTCCCACTGTGGACACATCCCGACCGTCCCCTCTGTCCTTCCACACTCCCCACCGCTGACCTCGCCCTGACCTCAGGCTCCAGAGCAGGCCCTGGGCACCTCAAGCTGAATGATCTACTAGGGGCTGAACTGTGCCCCTGAAGTCCTGGCCCCAGCACCTCTGAATGTGACCGTTTGGAGACAGAACCTTTAAAGAGGTGATGAGGACAAACTGAGGTCATCGGGCGAGCCCTGTACGACTGGTGTCCTTACGGAAGAGAGAATTAGGACGTAGGCACAGAGGGAAGGCGCAGGAGGAAGACGGCCGTCTGTGAAGCGAGGAGAAAGGCCTCGGAAGAATCCAACCCTGCTGACACCTTGATGGTGGACGTCCAGCCCCCAGAACGGTGAGAAAATTAACTTCTGTGGTTGAAGGCTCCCGGACTGTGGGACTCTGTTATGGCAGCCTCAGGGGAGTCATACAACGTCCAGAGCTGAATCCGTCTCCAAATCCAGATGGAGCCACACGGCAGGGACAGCATCGCACGAGGGCCGAGGCAGGAATCCAAAGTCAACCACGCTCCGCTCCACGTGACAGGTCATCTGGCCACCAAGTGCCGTGACCCCAGCCCCTCCCTCCCCCACCTCACTGCTCCGAGTGAAGCCCATTCACCACCTTGGTCACTACAGCTGCCTCTGTCCCTTCACCGCCCGCGCATGGAGACCTGCCCACCCCGAAAGCTCCCCTCCTGCAAACACCAAGCCATCCTTTGATGCTAGGTCTTCCCGGCTCAGCACTATTGACATTTGGGGGAGGGATCATTCTTGTGGTGGGGACCTGTCCTGTGCTTTGTAGGGTGTAGAGCAGCGGCCCTGGTCTCTACCTACCACGTGCCCCAGTGTGACAACCTCAAACATCTCGCAGCTTCACCGCAGGCTGAGAACCACTGCCCTGAGGACAGGTTCTTCCCGAGTGCGGCACCTGAAGATTTCATACAGGAGGAAGTTAAATTCCTTTGTTCCCCGCTGGTTCCCTAAAGCGTCTAGAAAAATCCATGGCACGTAGAAATGCTCGATAAATATTTGAGAAAGAAATGCAAAGCCAAGGTCATCCAGCTCTGTAAGCTTTTCTCTAGCTGCCTCTTCCTCCACCTCGCGTTTCAGCTACAAACGACTCAGCATCACCTGAGCCTAAGTGTGCCCGCATTTCCCACACCTTTTCCTACACCCGCCTCTGCCACCTTCAGTACCCGGCTCCCGGAAGCCTCCCCTGGGCTGGGCTGGGCTGGGCTCCCCCGTGCCCTCCAGGCTCATCCACACAGTTCTCATCCAATTCGCCAGAGCTCTAAGGATGGACAGAGCCAGCAGGTTCTCACATCGCAGCTGTCCCCTGGGAGGAGGCGGGGAACACGTGAGACTAGGAAGACTGTTAAAAGCTTCACAAAGGAACAGTTCGACCCGGGAGCCTGTCTTTCACCTTATACGTGCGGAAACCAGTTAATGCGTCCGACAGAAGACAAACTTACCCCTGAGAGCGGTCAGATCTAAAGGATCTGGTCTCAGCCACCCGGGCACAGCTCAGGTGCAGAGCCAGCCTGAAACCGGGCACCACGGAGAGGAACAGCCTCCCGCCCCATCCATACGGTCTCTGAGCGCAGGAATTTTCTCTTTTGCCTGGGATACGGGCCAGATGCTCTAGCCTTCCTGCCCTTATCGGGGCTAATTCCCTGTCGTCTTCTGCCCTGCACCATCAGCAGGAGAACCACCAACTTCCCCCGGGGGCCAGGTCAGGGGAGGTGGTGGTGCCTGTAGGAAGCCTCCTGGGTTCGGACCTCTGCTGTGGCCAGGACCGCAGTCTTACAGCTCCAACTGCAGCCCAGTAACAGCAGCTTTGAGAAAATCCCAGCCCCTCCGGGGAAGCGGTCACTTCACGCTCACGCATTAGGCAGAGCACCTACTGACTTCAGGTGTCTCCAGCTCAGGCCACAACTCCGAAAGCAATGCTTTCTCCTTCCATCCTCACCCTACCAAGGGCTCCCTACTTTGAAAGGAACCCGGGCAAGGCTCTTCCTGGGGACCGAGGGACTTGGCTCCAGCTGGGTCTTGGAGGTGGGGTCCAGCACAGATTTAACAAAGATCCTCCCTCTGCTTATTTTTAAAATTCAAAAAGGATGGAAGGTGGGAGAAGAGCATGACTCACATCTATTCCAGTTTAGAGCCACGAGAGGAGGAAACGGCAGCTGGGACTCTGTCCAGGTGAATCACGCAGCTTGCCCTGCCCACTAGTGACTGACTCACTATCTGGTACGGGACCACGGCGGGGGCTGGGGGCGGCGGGGCTCGGCTCCGGGTGACATGTCCGACCCTCCCCGGGCCTTCCTCCTTCCCGTTGCCCGGGCTCCTGTGTGATGAGGGGTGGTTGCTCTCCTTGGTGCTTTGAACAAACAGAAGGACAGCTAATATTGATACGTATGAATTTATGTGCCCAGCAAGGGAAAAAGCAGAGAAAGGAAGAGAGGAAAGAGAATGTCGGCTGCTGGTGTCCAGGTAAGATCCCAGCAGAGCAGGCTGGATGGACCCACCCAACATAGACCCAGATCCTTGACGCGGCCCCCGGGGAAGGTTTCTCTAACCACCCCCTTTTCCTCTTGTTCCTTAACTGCCCCTCCAATCCCAGCCCCCAGAGTCCTAGAGGAACCAGGAGGTTAAAAGGTGCTTAAGTAGAAAGTTAACAGCTCTAGGGGCTTCCCTGGTGGCCCAGTGGTTAAGAATCCTCCTGCCAATGCAGGGAACACGGGTTCGAGCCCTGGTCTGGGAAGATCCCACATGCCGAGGAGCAACTAAGCCCGTGAGCCACAACTCCTGAGCCTGCGCTCTAGGGAGCCTGCAAGCCACAACTACTGAGCCCGCGCACCTAGAGCCCGCGAGCCACAACTACTGAGCCCTCGTGCCACGACTACTGAAGTCCATGCACCTAGAGCATGTGCTCCACAACAAGAGAAGCCACCGCAACGAGAAGCCTCTGCACAGTAAAGAAGAGTGGCCTCCGCTCGGCGCAACAAGAGAAAGCCTGCGCGCAGCAACAGAGACCCATCGCGGCCAAAAATAAATTAAAAAAAAAAAAAAAAAGTTAACACCTCTAGCAAGGGAGACTGTGTTCCCTAAAATGGAAGAAAGGGGTGCAGGTAAGGAAGACCCAGGCCAGGGCCAGAGCTGGGCTTTTGAAGATTAAGACAAACCAGTAAAATAGGCTGAGGGCCTTGTCGAGCGGAGCCTGTCAGACCTGTGGAGACAGAGGAAGCTGGGGGGCCAGAGCCACACCACAGCCTGGGACTGACAGCCCCCATGACACACACGTGCGCGCCCCGTGGGGGTCACGGGGTGCGGCTGGGCACCATCTTCTCAGCAAACCCCTCCCAGGGGTCCATCAGGCAGGGCTCACAGACGCTGGGGTCAGTTCCTACATTAACGCTAGTATCTCGTCCCCTGAACCCAAGGCACGGCCTCCAGTGATATTCCTAGGCAGCCCCAGGGCTCACTGGCGCAGACACACACCCTGAGCTATAGGCCGTAAGTGAGCGTCCAAAAATCAGAGCAGGGAGCCCCAGGCCCAGAGCACGGGCCCCCGCGCCCCTTGCCGAAGGGGCCTCTCAAGCCGCCCGGACCCCGGGCTGCACTGGCAGGGCGTCGCCCAGCCCTTGGCTCCAGCCGTGCCCTTGCACTCAAAACACACTGATCTCTCAGACCACAGACCCTAGAAAAGTAGTTCCTTTCTCTTTGGGGACCCTGTTGAGAATAAAAGCTATAGACCTCCTCGCCTAAGAGGCTCATGGGCACTTTGTGAATTATTTCAGGGGCTCGTCTTTTGGAATCCTGGTTCTTGGACGCCGTGCCTTAACAAGGTGTCGGGTGGAGCCGTTGTAAGACGCTCGCGGACCGGCCTGCAAGTGCACAGGGCCTCGGCCTCCACTGCCCTCGCGGGGACGATCTCCTGGGCCCAGGGACTCAGACGCTCTCCCTCGGCTCCCGGGCAGGCGCACCCGCAGCAGCTCCAGCCGGAGCCCCTAGGCGGCGCGGCTCACCCTTCCTTGAGGCCGGTCCTAACACCCGTGGGGCTCACCAGGGACCACGGGCGCCCCTGCGGGCGGAGGCCACCCTGCGCTACGTTGGAAGGTGGGCAAGAACGTTGGAAGGTTGGAGACGGCCCACGGCCCGGCGGAATCCGCATCACAGCTCCTCCCGCCCGGGGCGTGGGAACAGCGGACGCAGGACGCAGAAGTGCGGAGAGACGCCTCAACATCCGGGTCCTCGCCATCCCCCCACGCTGTGCCTCTCTTCGCGGTCTTCCAAGGCGGCCAGGTCCGCAGGGGGGCTCCTGTCCTCCCCCCTGGCACCCGCACACGGGGCACGGGGTGGGGGGGAAAGGGGGCCTCAGCCGACCATGCGGATCCCCCCCGCTGTCCCCCGGCGCCACCGCGGGTTTGGTGGCTGATGTCGAGCTAAGAAGAACCAGCAAGTAGCACGAGTGCCTGCGTCTGTGTTCGCTGGAAGTTGTCTGTACAAGGGTTCTTACAACTGGGGAGGGCGGTCACCTGCGGTTGCTCTGCCAGCCTGCAAGAATCGGAGGCACAGAGTAACGTGCTGCCCACCACCAGGAAACAACTCCAGACCGTGGGGCATTCAAGACGGTGAGACGAGTGCCTTCAATATCACAGTCCAGAAAAAGGGTGGCTGTTTTATGTCAAAAAATTAAGACACAAATAAATACAACACTTGGTCCTTGATTACATGCTGACTTTGAAAAACTGCCTCAAACTTTGTGGCAACTGGGAAAGTTTGAATACTGATTAGGTATTATTTGGGAAGTATTATTAGTTTCGTTAGTCACAAAAAATAGATTTGTGTGTTATGTAATAGCTATAAGTGAGTTTAAATGGGTCAGCAGAGCAAAATAAACACAGTAGACTCAGGTATTGAATCCAGGTAGTGGGTATATGGGCATTAATTACACTAGTCTCACCACTTTCCTGTAGTTTAGAAAATTAATAGTAAAAAAAATATAAAACCTTGTGACAGTCTCCAGTTGGATCTAAACTTAACCTACTTTAAACATTGCTCTGTTCAGAATATACAAATACATTTCCTATTCAGTGTTTTAAAAAAGGGCAACTTCATGTGATACATATACACAAGGGAATACTACTCAGCCATAAAAAAGAATGAAATGATGCCATTTGCAGCAACATGGATGGACCTAGAGATTATCATACTAAGTGAAGTTAAGTCAGACAGAGAAAGACAAATACCATATGATGTCACTTACATGTGAAATCTAAAATAAGACACAAATGAACTTATTTGCGAAACGCAAACAGACTCACAGACATAGAAAACAAACTCATGGTTACAAAAGGGGAAAGGTGGGGAAGGGATAAATTAGGAGTTTGGGATTAACAGATACACACTACTGTATATAAAACAGATAAACAACAAGGTCCTACTGTACAGCACAGGGAACTACAGTCAACACTGTGCAATGACCTTTACGGGAAAAGAATCGGAAAAAGAATAGATATGTGTATAATTGAACGGAAAAAGAATAGATATATGTATAATTGAATCATTTTGCTGTACAGCAGAAATTAACACAACCTTGTGAATCAACTATACTTCAATAAAAAATTTTTTTTAAAAAAAGGGCCTCTTCCCCTCAAGGCCTCAAAGGACGGCAACGGTGCTACTTCCTGAGGGCAGCTGCTCCGCCCCGAGAAGCCACAGCTTTCCTAATGTGCAGCCTCTCAGGCACGCTGCTCTGCTGCCCTCGTGCTGAGCCACAGACACCTCGTCACTATTATCTCTGTGATCAGGAGCCCTGCCTGCCCTCCCTTCACGCTCACGCGGGCAGGCAGCAGGGTAACAGGGCGGCAAAGCTGCCTGTTTCCTAAACGCCACAGCTGCTAGAGTCTCACCCTGGAAGAAAATCCATAAAACTTGCACCAGGTCTTAACGCCAGGTTCCCTCTGGGACTGTGAACTGATGAGAGGGTGGAGGGGAAACCAATTACTCAAAAGGAAGAGACGGTGTTCTTAGACCTCTGACCCCGTGCTGTCCGTTATCTGAATGGAGGCCTTTCTGTGCCCCGCCCCGGCCCCTGTGGGAGCTACAGTGAGCGGGTGTGTCCCCGGCATGTGACCGGTGAGGCCCTCGCCCCAGCCTGACTGGCAGGCCCAGGGATGCCTGTCTGCCAGGCTGACAGGCACGAAACACTTTTCCTTTCACAAAGGCAAACTTTCGGATAGATTCGATCCTGTGGCACAGGCCAAAGACCTGGGTTCCAGACACGGTGGGATCTAAGTGAAACGCAGCCTCTGGAGCTGAATTTGCAGGACTCTCCCATCCCTAGTGTGTTTGTTTGCACGCCTCCAGCTCTGCAGGACCCGCCCCGCTCAAGGGGTCCACAGGCCGCCGCCAATCCCTCCCTTCATTCCCACTTGCCTTGAAAGCTGTGGGACACCAGCGCAGCCGGACGGGTGCCTGTCCTTGACCATAGCCACGGCAGCTCCCATCCTGGGCACCGGGTCTCCATTGTGGATCTGCCATGGCAGGGGCCGCACTCGACTCTCTGGCTGGAGGGTTCAAAGCAGGCACCGGAGATCTCGGACACTGAGAGCTCCTCTGGTTGGCCTTTGCAGCCAAGACAATGGGTGAGTCAGTGACCAGAGGCACCTGGAGCTCCGTGAGGTCCAGGTCAGGGCACCCTCAAGCAGGGAGGCAGAGATGAGCCAGCTGAGGCTGCTCTAGGTAGGGAACTCGGTGTCCAGGTTGGGGCATCCTGGATGATCTCACTGTCCGCCACGAGGACAGAGTCTGGGTGCTCAGGAAGGAGCTGGAAGGGTTCTACAACTGCTGTAGACACTTGGGGGCCAGTAAGCAGCCAACTTCAACTTGCACCTCTTGTCCTGTCAGCAGAAACCCACTCCCACCAGCAGGGACTCGGGGCCTGAGCGCCCCCAGAGCCGTCAGGAAACAGGAAACCCTGAAGCCCCGTGCCCCGGTCCAGCCAAGGCGGGAGTAACACAGTAAGGATGCAGATGGCACATCACCTGCCCGGCCCTCCTCTCCAGACAGGGCCCTTTTCTGTCTAGAAAACTACTGTGACCTAATACAACTGTGTCCACTTCCGTAGTTCAAAAACAAAACTTTGAAGCATACTTTACACTTAAGTGTATATGCTTTACGATATTTGCAGTGAGTGATACGACAAATGTATGGACCTATAGAACAAGGCGGAAAAGATATAGAAATTCCCATCCCTCCCTCTCACGCTGTGCTGCTTCACCTCTTCAGAGGTGACAAGAGAATGCCCACAGGGGCTTGGAGTCCTGGGGAGACATACGACGTGGAAGGCCGTGCCGTGTGTGTGTGTGTGTGTGCGTGTGCGTGTGATGGGGGAGGTGAGGTAGGGGAGATGAGGGCTGGGGGACAGAGGGCATGTCGTCAGAGCTTGGCCACCCTGCTGCGGTAGAGTGGGGGTGGGGTACCTTGTTGAGCATGCAGATTCCCAGGCCCCGCCTCAGACGGGAACCCAGGAACCTGCAGGTTTAACAAGCGCCCTTGGTGTCCCCTGGACTAGAAAAGCACCAATCTACAGCAGACACACAGCAGTGACAGTATAAAAATTCTCCATTTACTCGCAATATAGACATGTATCCAGTCATTACGTTGTGCACCTGAAACTAATAGAATGTTGCCTATTGTATATCAATAAAAATAAATTTTAAAAAAGAAAAGCCAAAGGAAAGAAAGAAAAAAAAAAAGCAGGTTTTATGCAAGTTGTTGACTAAAAAGAAGAAAATTCTCCTTTTAAGAAAGATCTAAGGCTAGGGGTGTGTTATGTCTTCAGGTCACCGAGCAGCAGACAGTGTCTGGACAATGCCTCTAAAGGTCCAGTGCCATCTGCCGGCTCCCAGCCGGCCTCACCCCTGGCTCTCCAGGCCTCGGGCAGGGGATGGGGTGAACTGGAGAAGGGACTAGAAGGTAAGCAGGAGCCCCTCCCAGCTGGAAAGCCCTGCTCAGGAGTCTAAGAACAAGCAGAGCATCAAGGCCAATTCCTCCCACCTGCTGGGCTAGACACGGACCAGAGTTCAAAGGAGGCTCGGATCAGACAGTCAGACGGCAAAGCCAGGAGCCGGCCGGGCACGGCCTGCGTCTACAGTCTCAGGGCAGGGCTGGCAGCTCAGGCTTCTGTCCCTGGTCCACACCCGGGACACACAGCGGCCCCAGGGGAAGCCAAGTGGACAGACAGGCCAGAGGAAGCATGTGGATGCCACCGGCACCGGCCACAGCCCACATCCTGTGGTTCCTCTGCTTCCACATGTATCCAGCTTCCTGGGCCAGAGAGGAGGTTCCAGACATGCTGATCTCCTGCCCAGGGCACATGGTCCACTCACCAATGCCCAGTTGGTCCAGCACTGGCTGGAGCATCTCCTTCCCTGTGTGCAGTGGCCTCAGGCAGAGTTGCTGGCTGCATCTTCCTCACAAGATGCCAGCCGCTCAGGGTGGGTGCCTGTAAATGCCAATTCTTACCCCATCCAGAGGCAAAGCGAGGTCCGTCCCCCACGAGGACACGGGGCACGAGGACTGTGCGACTGAGCCCCCAGGTGGAGCCCACCACAGGGTGTAAGGGACCCGAGGCCCACTTCTCAGCCAGTCCTGCCTCCTGCCTGGGCAGGGAGGGGAACTCAGGGGTCCCGTACTAGCCGTCCCTCGGATCACAGACACCTCATCCTGCTTGGTGAGGAATCGGGGTGTTTAGGGGGGATCTCACTTGACTTTTTTTTTTTTTTTTTTATTTTGTTTTTGCAGTACGCAGGCCTGTCTCACTGTTGTGGCCTCTCCGGTTGCGGAGCACAGGCTCCGGACGCGCAGGCTCAGCGGCCATGGCTCACGAGACCAGCCGCTCCGCGGCATGTGGGGTCTTCCCGGACCGGGGCACGAACCCGCGTCCCCCGCATCGGCAGGCGGACTCTCAACCACTGCGCCACCAGGGAAGCCCTCACTAGACTTTTGAGTGGGATAAGAACACAGGCTAATGTAGAAAGCCCAGGTCACAGCTTAACACCCACAACATGTCTTTAGAAAGACGGGGAGGGTTTTCCAGGAACAGGAAACTGAGGAGGATCCAGATGCAGAAGGGAGACGGCCAGGACCCCGGGAGCTGGCAACACATCCTACCAGGGCCTCCTCAGTTCAGGCTGAGCAGGGGCCCCTGGGAATGTCCTCCTTCGGCCACGCTATGCTCAAGAGTCTGAGGGTAGGAGAGGGAGTTTCCAGGCTCTGCTTTTATATCCGCTCTTTCCTGCAGTCTCCGTTCTGGACTGGACCCCGACTCAAGCATCTGGCAGTTTCCAGGCAGAGCTGTTTGCCAGGACCGCAGTGTCACAGAAGCTCGGCCTCGGTGCTGTTCTTGACAGGGGCCCCCCAGTCCCAAGAGCTTCTCCCCCAGGCAGAGCTCCCCTGACTCTGGGTTGGAGGAGGGGACCCCCAAGCACCCAGTCACCCAGGACAAAAGGCTCCAGGTCCACAGAGGCAGCTTTGTGCGGGGCTGGCGGGGCTGGCCAGGGTGGTGAGGGGCCTCTCGGGTCCCCAGGTCGTGTGCCTGGGCGTGACGCCCTCGGGCTGGCACTGCCCGCCTGGCCCCGCCCCCGGGTGGAGGTAGGGGCGCGGGGAGGGGATCCGAGCAGGGCGTGGGGAGAGGAGGGGGAACTGAGATTCTCCAGGAGTCTGACGCCTCTTAGTGCGTTACCTGGTCTGAATCCCAGAGACTGGGCTCCCTTTCCAGGCCCCCCTCCCTGCTTTAAGGCTCTCCTTTTCTCTTCACGCGCTCAGGGCTTGAGGTCTCCAGGGGCAGGAGCTAGAGAAAACCGAGACCAAGCAGGCCCCCCGGCCCCCCTCCCTGTCTGCTGGGTCGGAGCGGCTGGGGAGGCTCAGAGCCCTGCGTGCTTCTAGCCCCGGGCCCCTCGGAGAGGGGTCTCCCCGCCGGCACCCTGTGACCCCTACACCCCGAGGGGCAGAGGGCTGAGTTCAGGGCTGTGGGCTAACAGAGGCAGAGGCTCCGGAGTGAAGCCGGTTTGAAAGCTCGCCCACACGGTCCTCTTTTGGGGGGCTGTGCCCCTACTCTGGACATCTGTCGCGGTCCCCTGCAGTGCAGAAGAGTTAATCCAGATGAGGGCTGCCCGGGGGTCGCCGCGGAGGCAGGAGACTCACCCCCCTGTCAGCTCTCCTCACTCCAGCGAGTCCGGAGCCGGGCGGACTCCCGCTTCTGGTCCTGCGCGCAGCCCGCTGGAGCTGGTCGGGTCGTCTACACCCGCAGCCGTTCAACCGTTTAGTTAGGAGCTCCCTCAGGACGGCCTCAGGGCCCTGGCAGGGGCTCGGCACGGGGTGGGATCACAGGTCCCCGAGAGGCGCCGGGACCCGGGGAGACACCCGGGCTCTTGGTTCCACGGAGGGACTTCGCGTCCCGGGCACCGACGGCGGAGAAAAGGCCGCCGGGAACACCCCGGCCAGCTGGGCCGGAGCTCGGGCGCCTCTGGCCTCGGGCCGGAGTGCAGAAGAGCCGGCTCGGAACTGGACAGCCCGCGGGAGCCCCGGCCACCCGGGGGCGGAGAGGTCCCGCGAGCTCCCGCCGCGCCGCCCGGGCTCCTCGGCGCGTGCGTCCCACGCCACCCGCCTTTCCGCGCAGCCCGCAGGCGCTGCAGATGCCCAAGGACTCCCAGCCCCGCCCCGCCCCGCGGACTCCGAGAACCTCAAAGCAGACGCGCGACCCCCAGCGGCGCCCCCGGCCCAGGCGCCGGCTGCCTAGAGGGGTTTACCTCCCCCCAGCGGCCGCCTTGCCGCCCCTACCCCGCGCTCTCGCGCTGCCCGCCCACACGGGGTCCCCTCGCGCCGCTATTGGGCGGCCGCTTATGAAAGAGCCCCGCCCCGCCGGTCGCTGGGCAGGTTGTAGCCCAAGGGAGGGAAAGCCGCGAGCCCCGAGTCCCTCTAGCCAGCTCGACCCACTTCCCCGGTGGCCTGTGTGCCGGGCTGAGAGCTTGAAGCGCCGGGCAGAGGCTTCGTTCCGTTTTTATCTTAGGGTAGCACCGCAGACCTGTCGGAAAAGTGCGTAACCGGAGGGTGGTGCAGACTTGAGGTGCGCCACCACCGGAGAGGGAGAGATGCTGTGACGAGAACCAGGTGCGGAGAGGTTCGAAGGCAGAACAGAATGCGGCTGGGGGAGGGGTGGCAGACAGGTGTGGGGAGAGCATCGCAGGTGCAGGTGACTGAAACTTACCTGCCCTTGGGGGCTTCCCTGGTGGCGCAGTGGTTAAGAATCCGCCTGCCAATGCAGGGGACACGGGTTCGAGCCCTGGCCTGGGAAGATCCCACGTGCCACGGAGCAACTAAGCCCGTGCGCCACAACGACTGAGCCTGCGCTCTAGAGCCCTCAAGCCACAACTACTGAGTCCACGTGCCACAACTACTGAAGCCTGCGCGCCCAGAGCCCGTGCTCCGCAACAAGAGAAGCCACCGCAATGAGAAGCCCAGGCACCACAACGAAGAGTAGCGCCCGCTCGCCGCAACTAGAGAAAGCCCGCGTGTAGCAACGAAGACCCAATGCAGCCAAAAATTAATTAACTAATTAGTTTAAAAAAACAAACAAACAAAAACTAAATGCCCAAGTGTCTCAGGTGGCTTAAGTCCAGGGTGCCCAGCTGAACCTGAAACTCTGAGAAGTGTCCTTTGGTCTCAACTATGGGGTTTTCTGAGGCTGCCAACTCTAAAGTGGATGTTCTGCTCAAGGGATAAGGGGAGAATGTGTGGGTGGACATTCAAGTGAGTGCTTTGAAACCTCGTGTGTACAGAGCTCAGATGTGTAACCTATTGCCTGTCACTGCCTTGAACAAAACAATTTGCACGGGGTGTCCTGCTGAAGGTGGGCACTTCGATGATCAGAGTGAAGCTGCCTGGCCATGAGCTCAACACCATCGTCTCTCCCTTTGCCTCTTGGGCATTCATCCCACCCGCTGGCAGGGTCACCCAGTTAAAGTCCTTCCATTCCCCTCCTGGATAGAGCCCCTCTGACCCAGGGATTATAAATATATTTGAAACAGTGACATCCTCAGTGTCGCTTGTGGAAATGATACCGCCCCCTTGACACTATGCTTCTTTGCATCACACCACTTAAAACGAGTCCTTTTCACAAGGTACTTGGGTTTATTTCTACTACCTACACTATTTCCAAGTTTAGATTTTTATTTCTGACTTTTCTCCCCCCTCTCCTCTATATCTCCTGCTCACCTCAAAAATAAAAGAGGAAGCTATTTTACCAGCAAAATGGGTTTATTCAGGAATGGCAGAGAATTTCGACTTGGGACGGGCAAGCTGTGGTGAACCACAGGTAAGCTGGGAGAGCGCAGAGGGACGTGCGTTCACCAGGGTTAGGAGGAGCCTGGGGACATGTGTTCTCAACAGGACACAGTGGAAGAACAGGAGTCCAAGGTTGTGAGGGCTTCTCATTGGCTGCCAGGGGTGGTCAGAGTGGGACCACCACTGGGCAGGGAGGGATTTTCCTTCCCTTTCTTTTTTAAGCAGGAGATAAACTGCCTATGTGAAAAATGCCCTCCCTTGTACCAGAGGGAAAAAAGCTACATCCTCTCTTCCCTCTTCCTGCTGGTGATGCAGGCACGGGCGTGAAATGCCCCCCTTCCGGCCTCCCCACTCCATGTAAGATGAGGTCCCTTGATTTCTTCTCACACCCCCGCAACTCATCTCAGCTCCAGGAATTTAAAATACTCCCAGGGTTGGAGGGGAAGGCCCACGGTCAACTCCAGTTTTCAAGCCATCTGAAGAATCCTGACAAGTCTGCATCCTTCTCCTGTCGGCACCCCGTCCCCATACTCCCGCATCACGTAGCAACAAAATGACATGGAACTGAAATGACAAACACGGTGAGCCCGGGCAGGGGAGGGGCAAAGGAAGAGGGAGAGTCTTTGTGGGAACAAGATTATCCTCTAGGTGAACAATCAAGGTACCAGAGAGACACCAGGGCCATGCCCAGGCTCACCATTCTTGAGCCAGTGACAAGGCTGTGCAGGTGGTTCCTGCTTTCAAATGACTGAATTGCTTACAAAAGTGGGCTCTGTATAGGACCATTAGTTACTTTCTTTTAAAAACCTTTTTATTATGAAAATAACACGTGTTCAGAAAAGCGCACAAAAGATGTACAGCTTAATTTATGACATAACCACTATGCAGATATTTAAAAACTAGAACGTTACCAACCTTGCAGAAGCCCTCCTGACCCTGTCCTTCCAGGTCACGACCCCCACCTTTGTCATAAATCAAGTATCCATATGCATGGTGCTCTTTCTGAGAGATTTTGTTTTACCCTTGTGACAAACTGTGACGTCTCTCCAAAAGAGAAATTCTCCCATCTGGTTTTTCTCCATGACCGTCTTGGCTAGTCTTAGTCCTCTGCACTTACATATAACTTTTTAATTTTATTTTATTACTTTATTTTAAAAAATTATCTATTTATTTGGGTGTGCCAGGTCTTAGCTGCAGCACTCGGGGTCTCCATTGCTGAGTGTGGGATCTTTAGTTGCGGCATGCATGTGGGATCTTGTTCCCTGACCTGGGATCGAACCTGGGTCCCCTGCATTGGGAGCTCGGAGTCTCAGCCACTGGATCACCAGGGAAGTCCCCTTACATATAACTTTTAGAATCAGTTTGTTGAATTTCACACACACAAAACCTGTTGGGTTATTGATCGGGATTTTATTTAATTTATATACATCAGTTTGGGGAAAAGTCAACATCTTTACAATTAGTCATGAGTTGGCAACATTTTTCTTTAAGGACCAGATAAATATTTTAGGCTTTGTGGGCTAAGAGGCAAAACTGAGAATTTTATGTAGGCAAAAACCATCCTTAACTCACAGGCTCCTGAATCTCAATAAATCAGATGTCAGCTTGAATGGACCTGGGCTGTGGTTTTCCGGCCCCGTGAATTTGCTTGTTTTCCTTTAACTTCTCTCGGTAACGCTGTGTGAGGTTTTGCATTGCGGGCTTGCAAATCTACTGCCAGCTCCCAGTTTCCTAGTTCTCTCTCCAGCTGTGTCTAATCTTCTATTAAAACCTTCCAGTGAATTCTCACTTTGGGTTTTGGATTTTTTTAGATTCTAGAATTCACTTTTTTTTTTTTTTTTTTTTCCCTCACATGTCTGGTATCTCCTTTACAGAGTAGGCAGTTATTTTACCGTCTACATCTGAAAGCTCCTGTTTCCCCAGCCTCAGTGGGCCTGTTCCCTTTTCTTTACTCATATGCTTGGTTACATTTTATTACATTCAGGATATTGTAGTAGCAGAATTGTTTGCAGAAAGAATTTGAAGTTTAGGATGGTGACATTCTCCTCTAGAGAGGGTTTTTGTTTGCTCTTGCCAAAGGCCTGGGGCAACGACCACTTGGGATCACTTTAATCCAATTTCAAGGGCTGAGATTTTGAGGCTGAGCTACAATCTGTCTTAGAAACTTGCTACTCCCCACCCTGCTTCGCCCTGCTTCCAGGGGCAAAGGACCGAGGGCCCCAAACCGAAGTGAGGGCCGGCCGCCTGGTCCACACCCTGTGACACGCCCTGTCCTTGCCTTCTGCAAGCCCGTCAGGACCAGCCATCACCCTCCAAACTGCCTCCTCTAAGCTGGGAAACGCCCCCAGGAGGAGAGCGTCCATCACACTAAGCCCACCGCCCGGGGCCTCCATCTTCTCCGTGGTCCCGATCCAGTAATTCTCCAAACTCGTGTTCGTGCCCTGATGCCGCCGGACTTTTAAAGTAGGTATCCAGCCTTTCGAGCTGCCCTCGCTGGGGTGGTCAGTCCACCAGGACTGGGAGCAGAGGTCCTCATAGCCACATGGCGGAGTTCTGGGGAGCCTCATACAGCGCGCTAACAGCAGTAAGGTGTCAGTACACCGCTGTCCACCTTTAATTCTGTGTCAAAACAGGAAGGCCCTGGAAAAATCAACTGCTCCCCCACTGCAGCTGCAGCCTCGATACTCAGAGCCGCGGTCGTGGGCTCCCCCTTGTGCCCCGGCGCACACAGCGACCTGACTCACAAGGCTTTCCCCAGAGCCCACCCTGTGTGGGGGGCAGGGAGACGACCTTCATTCCACGACGGACGACGAGGGGCTGATTCCTCAGCCGACAGACCCCAGGGTAAATCCTAAGGCGCAGGTTTCAGCCCTCCTCTCTGTTTCCAATTATACATTCTTCCCAAGGACGTGCAAGAATCTAACTGTCACTGTTTAAATGCCTTTCTTTCTTTCAAATCAAGCTGAAAAGGCAGAATAACAACTCGATATTTTGGCTATTGGAGGAACGAAGTTTGGGAATTCTCAAGAAACGAAACACAAATGACCAGTAAATATATAAAAATTTCATTAGAAATAAAATAAATGCAAGTTAAAACAATGAGACGCTATTTTTCCTCCTATTAAAGTATAAACATATTCATTTGAGATAAGAAATACCCAGTGTTAGGAACTGCTGGGGAGGGGGGTAAGGCTGCACAGCTGCTCTGAGGTGTGCGCGTCAGTCAGCAGAGCCGGGAAGACACACACACCTTGCAAGCCCGCTGCTGCTCACGCAGCCGGGGAAACAGTACAAAAGCCTGGACAGATTCAGCTACAAGGTTGCACCTTATATCACATGGTTTAGGAGAGGCTGGAGACAATCCAACAGTGGACTGTAAAATAAATTACAGTACATAAATACAACGGCGGAGGTGGACGTCACCTACGTGGGAAGTCAGTATTTTGTTAAATGGAAAAAGCAAGTTATGGGAGTACCACATGATCTCATATTTGTTTTAAAAACACTACATTTATTTATACAGCACATATAGAAAAACACTGAGAAGAACATAACACCACATTACCATCGGCAACCTCTGCATGGTGAAAATATGGATGATTAAAAACGTTTTTATACTTTTTTTTTTTTTTTTTGCGGTACCCGGGCCTCTCACCGCTGTGGCCTCTCCCGTTGCGGAGCACAGGCTCCGGACGCGCAGGCTCCGCGGCACGTGGGATCCTCCCGGACCGGGGCACGAACCCGCGTCCCCTGCCTCGGCAGGCGGACTCTCAACCACGGCGCCACCAGGGAAGCCCTACCTACTTTTTTTTTTAACATCTTTGTTGGAGTATAATTGCTTTACAGTGGTGTGTTAGTTTCTGCCCTACAACAGAGTGAATCCGCTCTACGTATACACATATCCCCGTATACCTACTTTTGTATTTATCTGCAATGAATGTGTACTATTGCTGTGATTAAGAAAGGAAAGAAAAGTCTAATTTAAAAAACGCTTTGCCCAGGTTTTGGCTCATGATCTGAGGGGCCACGTGTCCCCAGAGACCTCTGCGTGGTTTTGCTCCTTCTGACCTGAGTGGACACGCGCACAGTTGTTCTGCAAACGCCATAATCATGGACACCTGACCCTCCGTCTAGAAAACGGTTCTCTAACTTTCTACCAGAGCCTGTGAGGCTACGGGCGGGGACGGAAGCCACCTTTCTAGGGGAGCAAGTTGGTGGCAAAACTGCGCCCAAGGCCCGCACTTTAGCTGGGGGGGGGGGGGCCCTTAGACCTAGCTCTGGGGAGGAGGGAGGAAGTAGCTGGAAAACAGGTCCGAAGGAATGTCTGTAAGGTCTCCACTTAGCCCTCACTTGCATTCTAGGTCTCCTGAGCCGTAGAGGCACGGAAAATGGGACAATACCCGGAACCTGGTTTCACGGACTCCTTCTGAGATGCTGAGTCATCTCGGAAGAGAAGTGACAGAACTGAGAATTGTACTGAACGTCAAACTGTCAGAGCAACCCCACAGCTACAAAGCGAGGCATCTGGATGGAAAGTCTGTGTTCTGGGTTGGTCTAGAGATTCCAACTGAATCAGAAATCTGTGAGGACCACGCCCAGCGCATACAGCAATGATGACACCATCCACTTAAGAAGTCTGTCCTGGGAGCAAAGAGAGAGTTATACGAGGAGTCCACGTAAGACAAACCAATGAACTCATGTATGATGTGGCAAAGGCCCGCCCCCTACGTCCCACACTCTCCGCCGACTCCAGGAGATCTCGGGAACACAGCCAGGGCTGAGTTTTCCTTGGGGTAGCTGACAGATGGGGCTGGAAATCTGACTTTCAGCTTACAGGCTATATATAGCACTGCGGAGCTAATACAAAGAAAAACTACATCAAGATTTGAAGCGAAGAGTGGTCACACCCACCTTGACAATAAAGTCACTGTCAGCCTAGAGGAGAGGCCCCTAAACGTGGTCTTAGAGGCATGGCCAAAGGAATGTATTTCTGATCAGTGGTTTAAATACTGCAGTTTGGAAATGCTTTACTTTCAGAAAGAATAAATTACCGTAAACAAAGTTAGCCAGACAACAGACGTCTGTGCACTTTCCTGAATGAGAAAAAGGTGGGTTTCAACCGTCACCATCATGAGCACCATCTGTCAAGTGTCATCATGGCTGAAAGGTTGCATAACTGCTCTCTGAGGGTAAGGAACAGGGAGCCCCAGGGTACAGGAGAGCAGGAGGCCGGGAGGGGAGCAGATCTGTGGAAGCGCCCCGTGTCCTAAACCCGGGTGGGGAAAAGGGAGCTGAGGAAAGGTGGGAATGCATGTGAACTAAGCAGGAGGCCGGCGTGCTGGATGGGGCGGGCTGACACTCGTGACTGACGATAGCGCAGAGAAGGTGACTCGGCCGTCCTTGTGGGGAGTAGCTTTTATAGTGGGGGGTGCAGCTGAGTCCCCTCCCCCCAGTCACTCATGGGAAACCCGTTCCAAGGCCACATAGAAAGTGTTCTTGTCGTCCAGGCAGTGCCAGCCGATGGGGCCGATCTCGCAGTCTGCGCAGACCAGGAACTTGATGCTGCCCACGTCCTTGGTGAAGCCCACGTTCTCGAAAGTGAACATGTCCTCCACCAGCCAGTGCTCCTGCAGAAGGTCGCCCTCAGGGCTGCCGCCCTCGGCCAGCGCCGGCTTCTTCCTCATGGGCGGGAGGCAGAGCTGCGCGGAAAGAACACAGCAGAGCCCTGCTCACTCCTCATGGCCCCGAAGCTTCCCCCAGCCCAGGCGCCCGGCAGTAAGCCCCAGGCCACCCCGGTCCTCGCCCGCCTCTCAGGAGAAGGGGGAGAGGCGCTGCCTGGTTGCCGCGGTAACCGGGACGCCCTGGGTCCTCACTCAGGGCCAGCCTGTTCCTCCCCTCCCCCTCCTCGGGCTCCTCCTCCCCGCCCCCGCCCCCGGACCCTCCAGGGCCAGCTCCTCCCTGACACTCGGCTCCCACGTGGCCTCCGCAGGGCCTCCCCCAACCGGACAACCTGCACGAGCTTCCCATGCTGCCCACTGAATGTGTGTGTGTGTTTTTTTTTTTGCGGTACGTGGGCCTCTCACTGTTGTGGCCTCTCCCACTGCGGAGCACAGCGGCCACGGCTCACGGGCCCAGCCGCTCCGCGGCACGTGGGATCTTCCCGGACCGGGGCACGAACCCGTGTCCCCTGCATCGGCAGGCGGACTCTCAACCGCTGCGCCACCAGGGAAGCCCACGTGCGTATTTTTTTTAAGTGGCTCAGCTGAGGCATAACTGACGCACACTGCACAGATCCAAAGTGGACAATCTGACACATTCTGGCACACGTATACTGCACACCAACAAAGCTTTACCACGATCAAGATAACGAGCATATTCATCACCCCCAAAGTTTCCTTATGCTGCTCCATTTCCTACTTGTCGTTTCTGAAATCATCTTATCAGTTTACTGGCTCACTTACCAGGGGGCTCCCTCCACCAGCTCACTTTTCCTGTTCATTACCACATCCCCACTGCCTGGAACGGCAAGTGACACAGAGCAGAACGCAAATATTTGGGACAAGGGTAAACACAGGATGTCTGGCTTCACGCTATTCCATCACTGTTGTTACGAAGATACTGGGTTTACCTCATAAAAGAACATTAAAAAGGAAAATCTAGTTCTAGAATTTGGAATATTCTCTCTAGGACCCTTGCATCTCCCATTCACGAGGAGAAAGCATGCGCACACACGCACGCACGCAATCCCTTTGAATTCTTCCACGCGGTTAGCGGACGCCTCAGCTGCTGACGCCTCAGCTGCCCCGCCCACTGCAGGACGCGTCAGCCAAGCTCCTTCCCCGCTTCTCACTACGGCTGCCGCCAATGCGCGGAGTATTTCCCACCCCATGATTCACTTCCAACGCACCCCCAAACTCTAATAAAATAGGATGGCCTTAGTGCGCTAGCCTGGCATTGGCAATCAGGACAAAAGCAAACAATTTAAAAAGTTTTTAGACTGACATCAGTCCAAAACAGGTCAATGCTCTGGTGGGGATGAGAATGTCAGGAAGTCCACAAGAGCTGCCAGTGTGTGAACTACCCTGGAGCCTGCACTTCTGAACTCCAGGCCTGCTGACGCTGGTAGGGTATCCCTGGCAGGGAGGAGGGAGCTCTGATCCAGAACATTCCCCCTCCCTGTCCTCCAAGCACTCGGCTTATTAAAACACATCTGTGCATTTCCCTTTGCTGTGTCACCTGAGACTTCATCTGAGGACATCACAAAATATAATAGTCCCTCTTCCTGTTATACTGTCATTCCAGCCACTCTTTTTGCCTCATCTGATGGTTAAATGAGTTCCTAATGCTTTGTTTTACCCTGAGTGAAAATGGGAACAGGCAGAGGCAAAGAGAGGTAGGAATCAAAATTCAGGAACCAGAAAACCTGAATTCCAGTCCTAAGAGTAATTTTCTGTGGGCCTAAACGTCCCTAGGTACCTTTCCAGCCTACCTCCTATACTGTCAGAGTGTGAAATCACATCTTAACTAAATGCAAGAGGAGTGAAGTGTGAGGGGAGAAAAATCGAAGACTATATAAGCATTAGCCCTCAGGACATGTCTAGCAAAGGAGCGCGAATCTCCGTCACATATCTCCGTCACATTGTCCCCGTCCCCGTTCGCAATGCATAAGGCCACCTCCGTCTCCCATTTGATTAGTGACTAAAGGGCAAGACTATTACTAGCCATCCATTCAAGGGGTCAGTCACACTGGGTCCTGTTCCCTCTCTTCCTCAACATTCCCATTTTTACTGAAATCCTGTTAAGTCAGACCCATGTATGTGCACTTGTCTGTGGGTATCTGTGCCTGGATCTCAACAAAGTAGAGGACAACGCTAGGGTCACGCTGTGGGATGTAACACGTGGGACACAATGAGGCTTTCTGGACAGACTACTGGAGTGGAAATCTAGAAATTAATACCTAATTTGAGGTGGCCAACTCAGCTGTCTGGGGGCCAAAGTCGCCAGACCCCTGACAAGGTGGGTTAGCTGTGAGGCCAGGGCCCTGGCCAGCACCCCTGGTCTCGGACAGGTCTCTGAGACGCATCGAACACCACGACGCTGAGATTCTGCTGATGTCTCAGTGAAAGCTCTTTGGCTTTCTTCAAGAACTAGTAACAGTACCCGTTAAAAAATAAAATATTTTCTTTCTCTTTGTAAAAATACATTCTCATTATAGAGAACTTGGCAAGCATGCTGCACTACAGATGAGAACAAAAACTGTTACAGTACAAAGTAAACTTCTGTTAACCTTTTTTGTAATTTTTCCCCCTTCAGTGAGTACATGTGGTGGTTTTATTATTTGTTATTATTACTATTATTTTTTGTGGTATGTGGGCCTCTCACTGTTGTGGTCTCTTCCGTTGCGGAGCACAGGCTCCGGACGCGCAGGCTCAGCGGCCACGGCTCACGGGCCCAGCCGCTCCGCGGC